>CABHPP010094298.1:3962-20260 GCA_902168425.1 Peromyscus attwateri
ATAGGAGTCAAGGAAAACTTTTGAAGAAGGGGGTACAAAGGCTGTAAGAGCCAGAGGATCAGGGAGTTTACCGTGAGATTGTGTCTCCTTTTGTATTAGTCACAGTTCTCTAGAGTAACAACTGATAGAATGAATCTCTCAATATCTCTCTCTCTCTCTCTCTCTCTCTCTCTCTCTCTCTCTCTCTCTCTCTCTCTCGGTCTTGTTGTAAAAAAAAACCCAAAGCCTGATATTTGGGTAAATGCTGAAAGATCAGAAAGACAAAGGAACAAGCCACTGACACATCTCGAGTCACCAACTTCACGAATCCTCTGACTGAAATCCTCTGAGTCCTCTCACCTGAAAGGCTCCAGTAGAAAAAGCCTTTAGTTCCTGTTCCTGTCTCCTTACACCTTGTATACCTTTCTCTGCCCAGCCATTAAAGGCATGTATGCTTCCCAAGCGGGGATTAAAGGTGTGTGCCACCACTGCCTGGCTTGGCTCTGTTTTCTCTCCTAGGCTGAATCAATCTCATGCAGTCCAGGATGGCTTTGAACTCACAGAGTTCCAGATGGATCTCTGCCCCCACCCCCCCAGTGCTAGGATTAAAGGTGTGTGACACCACTGCCTAGTCTCTATGTTTAATCTAGTGGCTTGTTCTGTCCTCTGATCTTCAGGCAAAGTTTATTAGGGTACACAATATATCAAAACACACACACACACACACACACACACACACACACGGGAATTTCTGTGAGTGACTTACAGCCTGCTGTACAGCTAATCTAACAATGGCTAGCTGTGAACAGAAAGTCCAAGAATCTGGTAGTCAGTCCACAAGGCTGGATGTCTCAGCTGGTCTTCAGTGTATGCTGGATTCCCAAAGTAGTTCGCTCCAATACCACTAAAGGAATGGATGTGCTAACGAGGCTAGGGCAAGCAGGCAAGGAGCAAAAGCCTCCTTCTTCCATGTTGTTAGATAGACTTCCAGCAGAAGGTGTGGCCCAGATTAAAGTTGTATCTTCCAGCCTCATGATCCTTCTCAAGGCGAGGCATGTGCCCCCCCACCTCAAGATACGGATTAAAGGTGTTTATCTTCCTACCTCAAAGATCTTTACTAAAAGTGGATTCACACACTTCAAACCAAGCAAAAATAATCTCTCACAAATGTGCCCTCTATTTCTGTATTGTAGTTCATTCTAGAAATAGTAAATTGGACACCCAAGAGTAGCCATCACAAGTTCACCCCTTGTCTACTTGACACACAATCATATCTCCTTATGTTATGACTGATTTCCAATTGAAGACAATAAGCAGGGCATAAGAATAGCTAAGCATTATATAACTATCCAAACACAATCACAAATGTGTTATATATTTAACCATGTCATAATTACACCTAACATGATATAACTTGCTCTTGTACAACTGCAAACACATTTGAAATTTAGCATAGGTTTCAATGTCTCTTTTGGAACAAGACTTTGGTATTTCAAATTTAAATATGATAACCATTGATATTCTCTTAATTGATGTTACATTACTTCATAACAAAATTGAAAGAAAACACAAATATCTGTAAAAAAAAACATTCTTAGGAAATTACAATAGAAACACTGATGTCAGCTATAATTTTCCCTTCTGTTACTGGTCAGATGGCCTTAATAAGTATTTATAACTATCTTTCTATACTACCCATTCTATATTTCCTCCACCCTCAGCAGGTCTTGGCTCCTTTCCTGGAAAGTGACCCATTCCTTCATTCCAGATGTGTCCATGCCCTTTGTCATCCTTTCTGGATTAGGCTGTTGTCATTTCCCA
This sequence comes from Peromyscus attwateri, assembly GCA_902168425.1. NCBI lineage: Eukaryota > Metazoa > Chordata > Mammalia > Rodentia > Cricetidae > Peromyscus > Peromyscus attwateri. The sequence goes on from CABHPP010094298.1 coordinate 5,763, forward strand.
TTGACTTTAATCATAGGACATGGTAGCACTTAGAGACACCCTAAAGGCTCTCCTGCACTGCAGACGTAATCCCTCTAAACCACATTGTGGAGAGGCAGTCCCATTTCCCCGTGGTAATCTGGATCAATCACCCCTCCTAACATGTTTATTCCTTTCTTAGCTTGTTGGTTTAAGGGCATTAGATGCTGAAAGTGACCAAGGTAGAGTCTGATCTTCCAGTTCAATGGAATGTTTGTTTCAGCTCCTGGCAGGAATGCTCCCCTGTCTCGAACAAAAACATCTAGACCAGCAGAACTTAAGGTTGAGGGAACAGGAAGCAAGAATTTCCTAGTGGTTATCTAGGGATTATAGTGAGAGGAACTATTTCCTTTCCCTACGTTTGATTCTTGGGACACTTAGATTCTTGCTGTGGGATGTCCTGTATGTTGTGAATAACTATTATTTATTGATGAATAAAACACTGATTGACAGTAGCCAGGCAGGAAGGATAGATGGGACTAGCAGAGAGGAGAATAGGGGGAACAGGAAGGCGGAATGGAGGAGATGCTGCCAGCTGCCATGATGAGGAACAGGATGTAAAGTACTGGTAAGCCACGAGACGAGCCACATGGCAAAGTATAGATTGATGGAAATGGGTTAATTTAAGATAGAAGAACTAGATAACAAAAAGTCTGTCATGCCATACAGTTTGTAAGCAATATAAGTCTCTGAGTGTTTACTCAGTTGGGTCTGAGCAGCTGCGGGACTGGCGGGTGAGACAGATTTGTCCTGACCGTGGGCCAGGCAGGACTGGAGAAAACTTCAGCTACAGATTCAGGCTATAGGAGAAACCTTACCACATATTGAACACTGATTCGAAGTATATACTTCCTTCTGGAGAACCCTGCTACAGCCTTCCAGGCTGCTGCCACCTAATTGGCCCTGTACTGTTTCTCCAAAAACTTTTCCTTCTTTCTATATGGCTAGCTGCTTCAGGATGGTGAGGAACATGGTAAGACCAGTGGATCCATCACTATGGGCCACTGTTGCATTTCTTTCTGTGAAGTCAGTTCCTTGGCCAGAAGCAATACTGTGTGGAATACCATGATGGTAGGTAAGGCATTCTGTAAGTCCACAGATGGTGGTTTTGGCAGAAGCATCCCATGCAGGAAAGCAAATCTATAAGCAGAATAAGTATCTACTCCAGTAAGGACATAGTGTTGTCCTTTCCATGGAAGAAGTGGTCCACCAGGAGACTGGCTGGTCACTCTAGGGAATGGTGCCATATTGAGCTGAATGATGATCTGTGCTATGGGCAGATCTAGCACTCAGGAGCAGCTGTAGCCAGGTCAGCCTTGGTGGTGGAAGTCCATGTTGCTGAGCATATGCATAATCTCCATCTGTTCCACTATGGGCATTTTGTTCATGGGCTCATTGGCCAATGACAGGAATGGATAGGGAAAGAGGCCTACTATCCATGGAACAGGTCATCCTATATACTTATTGAAGACCTTTTGAGCTGAAGTGACCTTTTGATGAGTATTTACATGGTACACAAGTATCTTCATATCCTTTGCCCACTTGGAGAGATCTGTCCACATACTTCCCCAGATATCCTTCTCACCAAGTTTTTAGTCAAGCTCTTTCCAGTCACCAAACATCCAGGCAATCCACTGGTGCTGTGGGATGTTCCGTATGGCAAATGTGTTAATAAATAAAACACTGATTGGCCAGTAGCCAGACAGGAAGTATAGGCGGGACTAACAGAGAGGAGAATTGAGGGAACAGGAAGGGAAGGGGGAGACTGCCTGAAGTCACTGCCAGGACAAAGAAGATGTAAGGTACCAGTAAGCCATGAGCCACATGGCAAAGTATAGATTAACAGAAATGGGCTAAATATAAGAGTAAGAGCTAGACAATGATAGGCCTGAGCTAATGGCTGAGCAGTTTAAATAATATAAGCATCTGTATGTTTATTTTATAAGTGGGTTAAGAGACTGCCAGGGCTTGGTGGGACCTGGAGAGAAAACTCCAGCTACACATTGGTAACAGCCTATGAGTCAATGAACAAGCACACATTTGGCCATTTCTCCTTCCACACAAACTATAACAATGTATACTGTCCAAAGTTCTACCCATTTTGAAGAATTCCTTTCACCTATGTCTTTAAGGATTGTTCCAGAAAGGGGTTACAATGCTGTAGCTGTCCACTTCTGAGTGGTGCCTGTATAATATGCAGAGTCATCAGGAAACCAGGCCATATTCTTCTCTTCCTCAGTCAACCATTTATAAGGCACACAACATAAGGCCATAGGTGAATGCTTGGCAGCAGACAGCATTGCAACATGGCATTTGGGCAACTTCTTCATGTCACTTGCCTTCAGGACCTTCTCAGGCCTGATCATACATATACCACTTCCATTTCGCAATAGATTGCTGCTGTGCATGTCCTACTTTATGACTTGGTGGGTCAGATAACACCCCGCTCATGTTGGGCAGCTCAAGTCACATGGTAACTTGGTGGCCCATTGTCAAACATTCATTTTCCAATAAGGTCCAATAGGAGGTCAAGCCTATCTTTTTTTTTTTTAACTTTTATTGATTTGTGTAGATTTCACATCATGCATTCCAATCCCACTTATCTCTCTGTCCCCTCACATCAGACATCTGCCCTTGCAATTTTCAAACAAAACCAAATTTAAAACAAAAACCAAAATAAAAACAAAACAAACCACAAAACAAAATATAAAAACCCCCAAAACATACAAACAAACAAACAAACAGAAGAATCCTGTCATGGAAGCTGTATTGTTGTCCTTTGAGACACAGTTTATTTTACTCTTTAGTCTGCTTATCTTTACTTGCAAGTGTTCATTACCGTAAGTCATTGGTCTGGTCAGAGGCCTCTGGTTTCTGCTACCCCAATGATATGAATGCTCCAACAGTTCATAGATTTGGTGGATGTTGTGGTGGGCCAACTCATAGCTCTGGCTTTTGGCCTGGGTGGTAGCTCGGTTGGTCAGTGTGGGAGCCCGTTTTCAGGTTCCTCGTGGCTTTACTCAGCAAATCTGCATAGAGAGGATGATTAGGACCACAGGCCTGAGTGCAGGTGTCTGAGATGGTCTGCACTTGGCTGTGCTGGGGGGGAGGGCTTTTGCTCCACCCCTTGGCATTTTTTTTTTTTTGGTTTTTCAAGACAGGGTTTCTCTATGTAGCTTTGCGCCTTTCCTGGAGCTCACTTGGTAGCCCAGGCTGGCCTCGAACTCACAGAGATCCGCCTGCCTCTGCCTCCCGAGTGCTGGGATTAAAGGCGTGCGCCACCAACGCCCGGCTCCTTGGCATCTTTATAAATACCCTGGGGCAGAGACAGTTGGGACTCATTGGAAAAGGTTCCAGGCCCTCTTGAGGCTATCCTTTATTTTCTATCTGTTTATCTCCACAATATAAATCCGTCTATCTAATATTTCCTGCTGCTCACACTCAAGAAACCTCTGGGGAACTGTGGGTTTGGTGGGTAAATGCCCCACAGAATGGTGTCATGAACAGGGACTAAAGAAAAAAAGAAAAAAAAAGGGGGGGACTAAAGACAAATGAACAGGGACTAAAGACAAGTAATAGGGACTAAAGAAAAAGGAAAATAATAGTTTTATTACAGAGCTTTTGGTGAAAGTGCTGAGTCAGCCCTGCCAGTGGAAAGTGGCATGTCAGTTTTATGGAAAAAATATATATTTTATATATGTATATTATTGAGGGGTAGGGGTTTTTTCCTCAAGAGAAAAGGAAAATGGACTGGAAGGATGCTGCAGCACAAAATTCTCTTCTGTCAAAATTTTCTATCTTCTATCCCTTTCTCAATTTCTATCTGTGAAAATATAAGGTATAGGATAGTAATATAGTATAGGAAAAAAAGTGTAAGATCATGTAGAAAAAAATAAGTAAGGCAACTGGACAGAAAAACTCTTCAATTTTCTAACTTTGGGGGCTATGAACGCAAACTGGGAAAAAAATCTTTCTTTGAGCTTTATGGGTAGTGAAAAAAAGCTCTTCTTTGAGCTTATGGGGAAGAAAAAGTTTCCTATGGAAGCTTTTGACCTGGGGACAGCTGAAATGCTAAGTCCAAGCAGCAGGAAAAAGTGTTTTCTCCCTGAGGAAAAAATGGGGGTGTAAAAAGCCAAAAAGTTTAAAGTTCAGGAGTTTTTGGGAAAGTTGTTCTTTCTCTCTTGGGAAAAAAAATCTTTCTCTTAAACTAAAAAGCTTTTCTTGAAAAATTTGGGGGGAAAATTTTCTTAAAAGCCTTAATCTTTCTCAAAAGCTCTCTTAAACCTAAAAACTAAACCCTTTCAGAACTCTCTCTCTCAGAAGGACAAAAATTAGAACCACCTGAAGATATTAGTATGGGGACCACATGTGATTAGCTCTAAGGGAAAACAACAAACCTCTTCAAATAGCAAAACCTCTCTAAGTTCTCTTTCAAGCTTTAACAATCCTCCGTGCAATGCAGGAGACAGGCATGGAGTTCCTAAAAACCTCTTCTAAGCGCTGTCTCTTCAAGCTAGTAAAAGGCAGTGGGTCAGAGTACCCTGAGGGAAACGCTTAGGAGAGTGTGGGTAAAGAGCTACAGAGAACCCAAAGGAGCAGGAAACTTTACCTGAGAAAGGCAAAAAAGCCAAGCTTTTCAGTTACAGCCCAGCTGGGGCATCAAGGGTTTTGTTTCTGAGTGAGCGTTTCAGAATGAAAAGGTGCTCCTAATCGTCCTAATGCAAAGATCCCCTGAAGCAATGCAAACTCTGTTAGCATTGTATCCTCTCTTCTGAGCAAAAACCCAGAGGTGACTGGCCAGCGTCTCTGAGTTGGAGTGCATTTCGGGGATACTAGGGTTCCTGCAGTTGTAAACTTCCTGGAGCACAGAGCTGAGGCAGGAAGGTGCAGGACCCAGGGGAAGATTGCTAATGAACAAAGCTAAAGCAGGTGGGAATGGCACAATTGCCCGCTTTCCTACAAGTCCCGGGTTGATAGATGCACAGCGGCAAAAAGAAATCTGAGAAAAGCTTTCCTATCAGAGAAAGGACCTTTCTGGGAAAACAGTAAAGCTGAACTGTGTCTGAAGCAGTTGTGCTGCTGAGTCAGAATGCTGTCTGGGGAAAGAGCCCAGCCAGGGCAGAACAGAACTATCCAGGAGTAAAGCTTTCTTTTCTCTCAAAGCACCTCTTTGAGAAAAGCTTTGTTTCAACTGACTCCCAGTAAGATGAGGGAGTGTAGCCCTAAGGGGTGATTGCCTCTGGCATAAGCTCTGTCCTTGAGCACCCAGACATGCAAATACAACCCACTGGGGGACTGGGCCAGGTGAAGGCCTGATGAGGCAAAACACCTGTCCTAATGGGAGTTTAGAAATGGCAAAAACCTATCTTGTTAGATTTTCAGTCTGTACGCAAACCACACAGACCCTGAAAACAAACGGACAAAAAGCTGCCACTGTAGTGTCGGAAACTGTTTCTGGGGTAGAGGGGATAAACTGAGACCAAACGGCGTACTGTCAGGGAGAAAGAAACAGAAGGGACAGATTCCTCCCCAGAATTCATAACCTGACAAAGCTGCTAGAGTTTGAGGCAGATTCGGGAGAAAAAAAAGCCCCTACCTCCAAAGGCTTCTAGCAGAGGTATAGAGCCTTAGACAGATACCTGAAGCTCTGCATCTGGGGGGGTTGGGTGGGGGGAGGAACAAGCAAAATGAGAATAAAATCAGTTCGAGAAAATCTCTCCAAAGGAGCTATGGAAAAGCTCTGTTGTAAATGTTTCTGTTTTTCACTGACTAGGTAAGGCAAACACAAGCCCCGAGGAAAGTTGCTATCAGGAATGCCAGCCTTAATGCTGGCTAATGAGGCAGATGCAGTTCTGATTTGGGGCCAGTGTCTAATGAAGGAGAAACACCTGTTGAAGCCAGCTGAGGAGAGAATAGAAATCTCCCTATGTGCCATAGCTGAAAATGTAAAATGCTTGTTCAAATCTCCCATTGCAAAAGCAAAAAAACTGTTCAAACCTCCTGGGCAAGAATTTATAAGCAAGTCTGGTAAAAGAGAACCAGTTGACTCCCAGAACCGAAAAGAACTATGGGAAATGAAATCCAAAAGCTAGCTTGCAATAAGTGACTGATATAAGGGAAATGCATTCTGGGAAAGGTAGTTTTTCAGATAAAGATGGCGATACTGTCCAAAAACTTTTCAGCTCAGAATGAAGGTTCTTTTCAAAGCAATGCTAGAAAGCTTAATCATACCTCTTGAGAACTCAGATCAGACAAAAAGCTACCTATAGGAGCAAACAAGCCACTTTAAAATCCTTAAAACAAGGGAAAGCAGTTTATACACTGAACGTTGTCTTAGATATGAAGGAAACTTACGTTGAAATTAAAAAAGTTCTTTGCCTTTTGAACAAATAGCTGGCAATGAATGATTACTTTGAAAATCTAATGAGACAAGGAAACAGACATTCAAAAGAAATGACTGCTTTATAGACTGGAAACAAACTTCAGAAAAGCTGTCTTAAAAAATGTTGCTTCACCTGAAAGTTCCTTATAAGAAATCAATGCTAAATATCACAGCTGCTAATAACATCAAGGGTTAAAGCTATTGAAGTGAAAATACTAAATCCTGAAAATGCTTTTTCTCAGAGTAAGCTAATGAAGGATATGTTTCATGAAAGAACATCTATGTTCTTGACTCCTTTGCATAGTAACAGTTTTGGTGAAAATATTGGAACTAACAACAATCAAGTCAAAATGTTTCAATAAATTCAAGATGCTATTCACAAAAGAAAGCTGCCATGCTTTGTGGGCCATATTAGAGCTCACTCCAATCTTCCTGGATCTTTAGCTGAGGGTAATGCAATGGCTGATAAGTTAACAAAGAGTAGCATTATCCCAAGTGGAAATGGCTCAACAGTCACATGCTGTCCATCATCAAAATAGCAAAAGCGTAAGAAAGCAATTCAATCTTACCAAAGAAGCAGCTTGTCAAATAGTTAAACAGTGTGGGGTATGTCCAAAATATTTTCCTGTCCCTCACTTAGGGGTAAACCCTCGAGGTCTTCTTCCCAATTATCTATGGTAAATGGATGTTACTCATATTGCAGAATTTGGCAAATTAAAATATGTACATGTGACCATTGACACTTATTCAGGATTTTTTAATGGCTAGTGCACAACCTGGAAAAGCTACAAAACATGTAATTCTGCACTGCTTGAAGTGTTTTTCGTATATGGGTATACCAAAAATTATTAAAACTGATAATGGTTCTGGATATAGTAGTAAGGCATTTCAACAATTTGTACCCAATGGGAAATCGTACATAAAACAGGTATTCCTTATAATCCTTAGGGACAAGGTATTGTAGAAAGGGCTCATAGCAGTCTTAAAATACAACTTCAAAAAATAAAAATAAAAGAGTAAGAAATTTACCCTCAATCACCACATAATGCATTAAATCATGCTCTTTTCGTTCTGAACTTTTTGAATATGGATGTCCGTGAGCAGTCTGCCGCAGATAATAAGATTTGGCACAGTGGCATCCAAGTGACTTTTGCTCAAGTGAAATGGAAAGATCCCTGCTCGGGATTATGGAAGGGTCCCAATCCTGTTTTAATATGGGGTTGAGGACATGTTTGTGTTTTTTCACAAGAGAATGAAGCTCGGTGGATACCGGAGCATTTGGTAAGGAGAGTGAACTAAGGAAGGTCAGCTCCAATGACGTTCCTATAAAGGAACCAGAATGAAAGTGGCTCAATTAGTGTTTCTGAGGTTTTGTCATTGGTTAATGCAAACAGTGAGGAAATAGAGTTCGGAGCTGTGCTGCTTTTGACTTTACTAGCTCCTTTAGAAAAATACTTTATATTACCTAATAGCTGTGCAGTATTTGGCGAAGAGCTTTACAGCAGCTAAATATGGTAATTTCACCCTCAGCGTAAAGTGAAGTTTTTCTGGTAGAACAAACCAAAAGTACTGCTGTAATAGAAACGTTTGTCTGAATTGAAGCACTTAGGGGAGCAATTATGAATTTGGGTGAAAGAACAGTCTCTAGTTAAAAACCGTCTACCACTGACAATGCATCTCTGCGGGTTCAGGAACAGTTGAGAGAACTCAGCAACTTTGGGGTGTGGCTTTGTCCCGAGAATGTTACAGTCCCCTAGCAACAACTAACACAATTCTATAATGACAACACTTACTAAATCCCAGTGTTGTATAGCAAAGCTGACTATAAACTCTAAACTTTAGAAATGATGTACGTGCTTCCTGTCTAAGAGAATCTTTCTAATAGAGATAGTGATGATAATTAAGAGTAAGAAGTAGAAATAGATGAAAATAAGATATGTGAGTTTGTAGAAATTATTCTCTTGTTAGATCTCTGTTAAGAAATCTTTGGCTGTTTGCTAAGTTAGATATATGCTAATGGTAGCTCTATATAAGTTTGTAAAATAGATCTATAGAGTTCCTTTAAGAATATAAGCTTGCGCCGGGCATTGGTGGTGCACGCCTTTAATCCCAGCACTCGGGAGGCAGAGGCAGGCAGATCTCTGTGAGTTCAAGGACAGCCTGGTCTACAAATCGAGTTCCAGGACAGGCTCCAAAGCTACACAGAGAAACCCTGTCTCAAAAAAAAAAAACAAACAAACAAACAAACAAACAAAACAAAAAGAACATAAGCTTGCAAGAAGTATCTAAGGTAGTATTAAGACATGTAGTAATAAGCTTGTAAGAAGTAAAGATGCTAGTTGTAAATGTAAGTTTAAATAAGAAATAAGATGGAAAGATATTTGCTAAAGTACTTCTATAGTTTCCGTAAGGAGTATAAATAGATGTTAAGGTTATATATGAGTTTGTAAAAGTGTAAATGTTAAGTGTGAGTCTATTATTAATGTATATGGTGAAAGAACCTGAGACACAGAAGTTAGTGCCATAGTAGACTGCAAAGCAGGCAGTCTGAATGGTTTCAAAAGCTACAGAAGCCGCTAAGAAGCTAAGAATTGTGGACACCAGAACCAGCACAAGAGGGCATCTGCAGCTGAGATTTGTGGAAAATCAATGCAACACAGAAAAACCTGAGCTAACAGCAAAAACGGTGCAGTTTAAAATATTACTATAACTAAAAAGGTCTCTGGCTTGAGAATAAAAGTTGCAGAGACGCTTGTTTGAACTAAAATTGGTAACTGCAAAAAGTTTTGGTTGTAAAACGTCTCTTCATATTTGGAAGTGAAAGCCTGATACCAGAATTTACTTTTTTGAACTTTTTGAACATAAAATGAGATAAAACTACAAAAAGATTTTTGTTATGGATTTCTTCATATTTGGAAGGCCCATTGGAAAAGGTTCCAGGCCCTCTTGAGGCTATCCTTTACTTTCTATCTGTTTATCTCAGCAATATAAATCCTTCTATCTAATATTTCCTGCTGCTCACACTCAAGAAAACTCTGGGGAGCTGTGGGGTTGGTGGGTAAATGCCCCACAGGTCAGCTTGCAAACTTTCCCTCATCATCACTACCCAGATGAGCTCTCCAGCATTGCCTTGGCCAGCCCAGCCAGTGCAGCCTACCAGGGCCAGTTCTCCTGCTCTTGGGCCCTCAGATCTCTCACTCTCGGCCTGGCGACCACAAGAGATGTCTTTGGGAGGGAGAATAGTTGGCTGCAGATGATGGTAGAGCCTCGTTCTAAAATCCCAATGGTCTCTTGCATGATTCACTTATAGCAGCCTGCCAAAGGCTCCAAACAGCACTCCTGCCTGCCACAGACACCTCAAGTACCAGAGTATTTTCTGGATTATATATTCCATGTGGTAGAGCAGCCTGCACAGCAACCTGGACTTGTTGAAGAACATTCTCCTGTTCCAGGCCCCACACAAAGGGAGCAGATTTCCTACTCACCTGGTATACGGGCCAAAGGAACACATCCAAGTGAGGAATGTGCTGTGTCCAAATCCTAACAGGCCCACTAAAGGTTGAGCTTCTTTCTTGGTGGTAGAAGAGGCCAGGGGCAATAACTTATCTTTCACCTTAGAAGGAATATCTCAGCATGCCCCATACCACTGAACTCCTAAGAGTTTCACTGGGGCAAAAGGCACTTGAATTTTGGTCGGATTCATTTTCCATATTCTTTTGCACATATGTGTTACCAATGAGTTCAAAGTGCTTGCTCCCTCCTGCTCACTTGGTCCAATCAGTATGTCATCGATGTAGTGCACTGGTGTGATATTTTGTGAAAGAAACAGATAATTGAGATTCTTTCTATGTTGTGACACAGGGCTGGAGGGTTAATATGTCCTTGATGTAAAATTGTAGGGGCATAATGCTGGCCTGGTGAACTGAAATCAAATTCCTTCTAGTGGTTCTTCTGGAGAGATACTGAGAAAAGGGCATTTGCTACATCAATAGCTGCATACCATGTGCCAGGAGATGTGTTAATTTTCTCAGGAAGGGCCACCGCATCTGGTACAGCAGCTACAGTTGGAGTCACTACCTCACTGAATTCTCAAGAGTCAGCTGTCATTCTCCATGATCCATCTGTCTTCTGCACTGGCCAGATAGAAGAATTAAGGAGATGTGTTGGGAACCATCATCCCTGCATCTTTCAAGTCCTTGACGATAGCACGAATTTCTGCAATTGCTCCAGGGGTGATATTGGTTTTGATTCACTATTTTCTTTGGCAGAGGAAGCTCTAAAGGCTTCCACTTACCCTTTCCAACCATAGTGGCTCTCACTCCACAGGTCAGGGAACCAATGTGAGAATTCTGCTCATTTCTAAGTATGTCTATCCCAGTTATCCATTCTGAAACTGGAGGAATAACTACAGGAGAGTTCATGGACCCCCTGTACCTACTGTGAGCCAGACTTCACCCAAAACTCCATTAATCACCTGGCCTCTCTAAGCCCCTACTTTACCTGGAGGGCTACAATGTTGGGATCTCCAAGAATCAGTATCAGTTCAGAGCTAGTATATAATACACCCCAGAAAATAGGGTTGTTTCCATTATCCCAGTCTACTTTTATCTTGTGAAAGGCCTTAGGTCTCTCTGGGGAAAGACTGGAGAAAGGCTAACAGTAAAACTTTTAGGTATTTTATGAAGGTCTTTCCTCAGGGAAACCCAGGTGTTCCCTTTAAGGGGTTCTACGTTTCCAATCAGGCTCAAGTCTGGAATATATTCACTGGCCTCGATTGACATTTGCTACAATCCAGTACACTGATTGTAAAAAGTCTTTCTTTCATTTGTTTGAGAATTTTTCTGCTTATAAAGGTCAAACAGAAATTCAGTAGGCTTCTCTATTTTCTGCCTGGAAACACCATGATTGGTCAGCCAGTACCATAGGTCCGAAAGAGTCATGGTATCATAAATTTCACTTGCTTGGGCTGACCATTACATTTAGGCCATTATAAACATTGTCTATGTTGTGCACTATGATAAATACTATCATCTTTCCTATGGTGATTGATTCAGTGCTGTCATATGGCCCATGCTACCTCAGGACCCAGTTAAAGCCAGTGCATTTAACTCATCCAATAGAGCAACAATTTCTCCAGACCTAAGGTCTGGCACAAGGACAAGAGGGACAAAAAATACTTCGAGCAGATCCCAGCAGGTGAGAGACCTGTGGCCATGCCACACCACCAGAACAACCACCCTCTGGACTCTGATCCAACAAGACCCACTCTGCCTACCAAACCCTCCTCCCCCAGCAACCTCTCCATGGACAGCCCTCTCCCCAAACATCAGCAGACCCTATAGGCACAAGTGCCACTCACACCAGTTGGAAGAATGTTAGTGACTGGTCTCCCAGCTGAACTGCCCCAAGCCACAGGCCCTAAGCCTCAAGGCACATCTTGTTCTCCTGCTCCCAACTCAGGGACATCAAAGCAGCTGGGTTCTGCCCCCAACTCTGGTGGAACCCCACTGTTCTGCTGCAGACCTTAGCAGCCAGCCAGCGGGTGAGAGACCTGCAGGGAGGCTGCACCAGCACTGCTGCTACCCAGTGGACTCTTCCCAAAAGTCCTACTCTGCCACCCAACTATGTAGCATGAATCTTAAACAGTCTTATTAATAAAACAAACTCAGGGCCTGGTATTGGGGTGAACGCTGGAAGATCAGAGAGACAGACAGAACAGGCCACAGCCACCTCACCTCGCCAGTTCCTCAGCTGATCCTGTTTCCTCAGACTGGAAGCCTCTGAGTCCTCATCCAGAATGAATCTCAGCTGAAATGCTGCTCCAAAGCCTGAAACCTTAACCAGCCAAAAGCTGCTAGTTTCTGGTCTTCATGCCTTATATATCTTTCTGCTATCTGGCATCACTCCCTGGGATTAAAGGCGTGTGTCACCATGCCTGGCTGTTTCCAATGTGGCCTTGAACTCACAGAGATCCAGAGGGATTTCTACCTCTGGAATGCTAGGATTAAAGGTGTGAGTGCCACCATTTTCTAGCCTTTGTATCTAGTGTCTGTTCTGTCTCTGACCCCAGATAAGTTTATTAGGGTGCACAATATTTTGGGGAACACAATACCACCATACAACTACACTTACCCCAGGATCCTCCAGTTCTCTTCATCAACATCAGCAGACCCTATAGACACAAGCACCACTCACACCAGTTTGAAGAACAGCAGCCCCTATAAGCACAAGCACCACCTACAAAAGTTGGAAGAATGAATGGTTAAACACCAGTGTAAGAATACATTCAACATCATAAAGGGCAATATGGTGCCACCAGAACCCAGCAAACCTACAACAAAAAGAACTGAACATCCCAATGCAGAAAAAGCAGAAGAAAATGACCTTAAAAATAACTTTATGAAGATATTAGAGACCTTTAATGAGGAAATAAAAATTTCCTTAATGAAATCAAGGAAAAGACAAATAAAAAGTTGGAAGAAAGCAATAAATCCTTCAAAGAAAGCCAAGAAAAAACAAACAGGTGAAGGAAACACTTCAAGACTTGAAAATTGAAACAGAGACAATAAAGAAAACACAAACCAAGGGAATTCTCAAAATGGAAATTCTGGGTAAGCAAACAGGAATGACACATGCAAGGAGCTCCAGCAGAATACAAAAGATAGGAGAGAGAATCTCAGGTTTTGAAGATACAATAAAGAAATAGATTCATCACTCAAAGAAAATGTTAAATCCAAATAATTCTCAGCACAAAACATCCAGGAAATCTGAGACACCATGAAAAGACCAAACCAAAGAATAATAATGATAGAAGAAGGAGAAAAATTCCAGTTCAACGGCACAGAAAATATATTCAACAAAATAATAAAAGAAAACTTTTCAAACTTAAAGAAGGACATGCCTATGAAGCTACAAGAAGCTTACACAATACCAAATAGACTGGACCAAAAAAGCAAAAACAAGTCACCTCACCACATAATAATGGAAACACTAAACATACAGAGTAAAGAATGACTATTAGGAGCTGCAAAGAAAAAACATATAAAGGCAGACCTATCAGAATTACCCCTGACTTCTCAATGGAGACTCTAAAAGCCACAAGGTCCTCGACTGACATTTTCAGACACTAAGAGACCACGGATGCCAGCCCAGACTACTATACCCAGCAAAATTTCAGTCATGATATATGGAGAAAAAGACATATTCCATGACAAAATCAGATTTAAACAATAGCTATCAACAAATCCAGCCCTACATAAAGTAATAGAAGGAAAACTCCAACCTAGGGAAGTTAGCTGCACCCATGAAAACACAGGTAATAGATAATATCACATTAGCAAAATCCAAAGAAGGGAAACACACACACACACACACACACACACACACACACACACACAATGATCTGACCGATAAAACAAAAAATAACAGGATTTAAAAATCACTAGTCATTAATAACCCTTAATATCAATAGAATCAATTCGAGTATAAAAAGACACAGGATAAGAGAAACAGGACACATATTTCTGCAAGAAACACACCTCATCTTCAAAGACAGGGATTACCTCAAAGTAAGGGGTTAGGAAAAGATTTTCCAATCAAATGGTCCTAAGAAGTAAGCTTATGTAGGAATCCTTATAGCTAACAAAATAGACTTTAAACTAAACTTAATCAAAAGAGATAGAGAAGGACATGTCATATTAATCACAGGAAAAATCTATCAAGATGAAGTCTCATTTATTTCCCAAATAGAAAAGTACTCACATTTGTGAAAGAAATATTACTAATGGTTAAATCACACATCAAATCCCACACATTAATACTGCGGGACTTCAACATGCCATTCTCAACAATGGACAGGTCTGCTAGACAGAAACTTAACAGAGAAATAAGGGACCTAACAGGTGTTATTGAAATGTTTACAATACGCCCCAAGGTCAGACATGCTTGTACACGCCTGGCGGACACACCCGCCCAGTTAGCCCCGGGTCAGGATAGGCATTCCGGCCGGACACATCCGCCTGGCGAACTCCAGGTTAACAGCCATTTCCGGGTCAAGGCGTCTCGCGTGACCGGGATCCGTGATGTCACGTAGCCACGC
>CABHPP010094303.1:0-16474 GCA_902168425.1 Peromyscus attwateri
GCATCACGATCCCTGACTTCAAGCTCTACTATAGAGCTACAGTAATAAAAACAGCCTGGTACTGGCATAAAAACCGACTTGTGGACCAATGGAATCGAATTGAAGACCCTGACATTAATCCGCACACCTATGAACATATAATTTTTGACAAAGAAGCCAAAAGCGTACAATGGAAAAAAGAAAGCATCTTCAACAAATGGTGCTGGCATAACTGGATATCAACGTGCAGAAGGCTGCAAATAGATCCATATTTATCACCATGCACAAAACTTAAGTCCAAGTGGATCAAAGACCTCAACATAAATCCAGCTACTCTGAACCTGCTAGAAGAGAAAGTAGGAAGTAGTCTTGAACGCATTGGCATAGGAGATCGCTTCCTAGGTATAACACCAGTAGCTCAGACACTGAGACAAACAATCAATCAATGGGACCTCTTGAAACTGAAAAGCTTTTGTAGAGCAAAGGATACGGTCAACAAGGCAAAGCGACAGCCCACAGAATGGGAAAAGATCTTCACCAACCCCACATCTGACAGAGGACTGATATCCAGAATATATAGGGAACTCAAGAAATTAAACATCAAAATTCCCAACAGTCCAATTAAGAAATGGGCCATAGAACTAAACAGAGAATTCTCAGCAGAGGAAACACAAATGGCTGAAAGACATTTAAGGAATTGCTCAACATCCCTAATCATTAGGGAAATGCAAATCAAAACAACTCTGAGATACCACCTTACGCCAGTCAGATTGTCTAAGATCAAAAACACTGAGGACACCTTGTGCTGGAGAGGATGTGGAGCTAGGGGAACTCTCCTCCACTGCTGGTGGGAATGCAAGCTGGTACAGCCACTGTGGAAATCAATATGGCGCTATCTTAGAAAATTGGGAATCAATCTCCCCCAAGATCCAGCTATACCACTCTTGGGCATATACCCAAGGAATGCTCAATCATACCACAAGGGCACTTGCTCAGCTATGTTCATATCAGCATTATTTGTAATAGCCAGAACCTGGAAACAACCTAGATGCCCTTCAACCGAAGAATGGATAAACAAACTGTGGTACATATATACAATGGAATACTACTTAGCAGAGAAAAACAATGACATCATGAGGTTTGCAGGCAAATGGAGGGATCTAGAAAAAATCCTCCTGAGTGAGGTAACCCAGACTCAGAAAGACAAACATGGTATGTACCCACTCATAGGAGAATACTAGCTGTGGAACAAGGATGACTGGACAGCTACTCGCAACACCAGGGAGGCTACCTGGATAACAGGACCCCAAGAAAGACACGGGGATCGCCCAATGACAGAGAAATGGAGGAGATCTACATGAACAATCTGGACATAATGAGGGGCGAGGGGCGAGAGAAAGAGAACTTGGGGAAGCAGGAGATCCCAAATGGATCAAGAACAGAGAGGGAACATAAGGAATGTTCATGATAAATGAAGACCACATGAGAATAGGAAGAAGCAAAGTGCTGGAGAGGCCCACAGAAATCCACAAAGATGCCCCCACAATAAACTGCTGGCAATAGTCGAGAAATAGCCCGATTTGACCTACCCTGGTGATAAGATGGCCAAACACCCTAATTGTCGTGCTAGAAACCCCATCCAGTAACAGAGGGAACTAGATGCAGATATCCACGGTCAGGCCCTGGGTGGAGCTCCGGGAGTCCAATAGGCAAGAAGGAGGAGGGTTTATGTGATCAAGAGTTGTTGGGACCAGGGATGGATGGAATACAGGGACAAATGGCCAAACGAATAGAAACACATGAACTGTGAACCAATGGCTGAGGGGCCCCCAACTGGATCAGGCCCTTTGAATGGATGAGACAGTTGATTGGCTTGATCTGTTTAAGAGGCATACAGGCATTTGAACCGGGCCCTGTGCTCAGTACATGAATTGACTGTTTGAAACCTGGGTCTTAGTAGAGACCCTAGGCTCAGCCTGGGAGGAGGGAACTAGACCTGCCTGGGCTGACTCCACCAGGTCGATCTCAATCCCCGGGGGAGTCTATGCCCTTGAGGAGATGGAAATGGGGGGTGGGCCGGGGGGGAGGGGGGCGGGCCGGGGGGAGGGGGGCGGGGCGGGAGGCGGGAGAAAGGGGGAATTTATGGCTGATATGTAAAGTTGAATTATATTGTAAAAAAAAATAAAATAAATTCAAAAAAAAAAAAAAGAAGAGGAGCTAATTGAAATGGAGTGATGAATAGATCCTAACTCACATCTACCATGCTGTGACTCTACTAGGTCTCTACACCTATTTATTTAGTTTTTTTTCTAATACCCAGTAATATAATTTGGATAGACCCAGTTGAAAGTTTGAATAATTCACATTGGGTAAGGCTTTTGGGGTAAGAAATTAGGGGAGGCAAAAATAGAAGTATCTGAAAATGCTGCCTAACCTCAACTAAGAGAATGTAAAATCAAAATCAAATAAACTTGATGAAAACCAGACATGCAAAAAACATTGAAAACAAAACCATATAAACAAACAAACAGAAAAAAACCTTAACAATGAATTCTAGGGTCAATGGTGGATGTCAATACTGCCATATCCTAAAGGATATTGGCATTTCATTCAACATTCTGGCTCTTACTGAACCTCACAGGTTGTTAAGGATGACTGCAGTCCACCATAAGCTTAAGAAAATCATGGGTCTAAGTGCAGATATCTTTTTGGATATGGTATTATTGTTGTTTGTTTTTGCTCTTTAAGGGGGCCCGCCACTCAGCTCCCAAATAAATCACACAAGGAGGCTTATTCTTAATTATAAATATCTGACCTTAACTTGGCTTGTTGATAGCCAGCCTTTCTTAACTTAAATTATCCCATCTAGCTTTTGCCTTTGGACTTTTACCTTTCTCTGTTTCTGTATACCTTTCATTATTTCTAACTCCGTGGCTTGTTGTGTAGCTGGGTGGCTAGGTGGCTGGCCCCTGAAGTCCTCCTCCTTCCTCTCTCATTCCTTGATCTTTCTTTTTCCAGATTCCTCCTCATATATATTCTCTCTGCCTGCCAGCCCCACCTATTTCTCTCTCCTGCCTCGATAATGGCCATTCAGTGCTTTATAAGATCATCAGGTGTTTTAGACAGGCACAGTAACACAGCTTCAGAGAGTTAAACAAATGCAACATAAACAAAAGTAACATACCTTAAAATAATATTCCTCAACATGGTACTGCTTTTAGAGTTGATTGCTCAGGCTTCAAGTGCTCATACGCAGCCATTGGCTTGAAGAACTCATTCTTTTCCATTCTAATAAAAGGAGTGTCTGAAACATGATATTCAGTATTAAGAACACTGTATTTAACCTGTATTTTTCCCAGTTATTCTATTAACTCACCAATGGCTACAGTCATCAAAGACTGGCTTTCTGATAGTCCTGACAGCTTACTGAAAATGAAGACAAGCAAAAGCTATCTAGTAATTGCATTATCTTGGCTGAATCTATAATTTTCATAAGTCAGAGGATAAGAAAAATTCAGGTGGGACCAGAATCAGGGACGCGGTGTAAGACTTCCTCAGATAATTGTGGGATTTTGTATCCCTCACCACAATACAAGAAGTACAGGAGCTGGTAACCCCTTTAGATTCTGGTGGCAACTCATTCCATATCTAGGAATTCTTCTGTCTGAGATTTGAGGAACATAGATGACTGCCAGATTGTGGTTCTGCTTGAAACAGAAAAAGACTGTAGCAGATCAAAGCTGTGATGGAAGCTGCTTTCCTTTTTCCAGCCAATATGACTCAGCAGATTTCAAACTGTTGCCCCTTTTGGTGACAGAGAATGCATAATGAGTCTAAGGATTTCTGAAGAAACGCTAAGCCACTTGCAGCACAGATAACCATGAACATGTGCCTGATAGTTTGGTTATTGGTCATGGAACACTGAATGAGGAAGGGTCTCAGATTTATAAACTGGCTACATTTGGACTTGTCAAATCATAATGCTGTACATGCCCCGCAGCAGTTCACTGCAGTTAGGAAACTGTTTAGAACTGATTCCAATGCAGGACACAGCGTAGGAGTAAACACTACACCTGGTAGCCTTAATGTCCCACAATCCTTACCATATTTAGTAGTCTTTTCCAGAAGGGCATACCTATAGCCATATGGAAATTCCCATAAAAACCCGAGAGACAGTGCAGAGGGAAAATAAAATCTTCCCAAGGAGCGGAGGCAAACTAAAAATGGTTGTCTACTTTACAGGAAGAAGTGGCCTAAGTCAGGGATATGTGCATATTTCTGGAAAGTGTTTTTTTTTTTTTTTTTTACTCATTTGGAGAGAAAAGAGCTAGAAGTTTAATGATGAGAAAGTCTTGAGTAGAATCATGTAAGTGAACATATGGTAGCAAACATCAATTGTGATGATCTTTGTATAGCATATAAATATCTTCTAAAAACCACCTTTCACAGAAGGGGTTTTGTGTTGACCCTGCGTCAACATATCTTAGCACTGGAGTGATAGTTTAGAATGCTGTCTCCAGTTACAGAGATGGTAGTATGAGTTCTTTCTTACTATGGCTAGGCTAGAGAATGTCATCTTTAAATGCCTACCCTAAAGTCACAAAGATATGGTCCACTCCTTAAGGAGACAACCCTCTTGATGTACGTAGAATATATATTGGATCACTTCTATACAGGAAAGGTCAGGGCTTATCCTCAAGGATAGATGTCCTTTCTCAATATGTTTTCCCCTTTCTTAATGAGTCCCATTCAGTGTGACTTTTCAGAGTCTCATAGATTCTTAAGGCAATGAATATAAGTGTTCCACTATATTGTGAGATATTGGCAATGGAAAGAGCTGTGCACACGTGTGGCAGAGGCTGTATGAGAACACTTTACACATTTTCTAGAACTTGACTGTGAAATTAAGTCCTAAAAAACATAAAAGATATGCACATACACATTCGTTAGTTAGCTGTTTCACCCTATAGTTTCTAATTGAATAGTTACTTGAGGTAAAGCCTATACATGGCAGTTTTAACAAGGTTTCAAATGATGCACAGGTAGGAACTACACCTGGAGAAATGGTCTAGGGGGTGATAAAGATACAAAGCCACTGCCCTTTGAGCCATGGGAAATTCCTTACAGTGTAGCCAGGCCTGGGCTTGGTTAGTAGTTGCCTTGAGCTACTAGGAGTACCCTGTTTTTCACTGACCCAGGTGCTTCTGTGGCTTCTGCTTTCTTGGGGCTTGCCTTTATAGTGTGTAGAATCATGTGAGTGAAGTTCATTTATATAACCTATTTCTCCTTACTATCTAAATGTTTTAAAACATTTTATTGCTATAGTATGTTTAAAAATGATAGTCATACAATTATCAACAATCCAATCCTATAACTACAGTTTTAGAAATAAATTGAACAGGCAAAATTAATGAATTATCCAGAGATAATTCTGACTTTGTTAAACTGTCCCTACTTGTGACATAACCAATGGCATTCTTAGGCGAAGGATTTTCAAGTAAATTGTTGTCTAGCACAAAGGAAGAGAAACTTTGAACAACTTCTTTGAAGTAAAGTTATAAAATTTATGTACATGAAAGAGTGTCTTCCAGAAGATGCAGAGATCCACAGCCAGGCACCAGGCTGAGCTCCAGGAGACCAGTTGAAGATAGAGAAGAGGGATTTTATGAGCAAGAGGCATCAAGATCATGATGGGGCAACCTACAGAGACAACCAAACCAAACTAGTGAGAACTCATGAACTTTAGACCAACAGCTGTGGAACCTCCATGGGACTGGACTAGGCCCTCTTCATAAGTGAGACAGTTGTGTAGCTTGGTCTGCTTAAGGAGCCCCACTGGCAGTAGGATCAGGATCCATCCCTGGTGCATGAGCTGGCTTTAGGGAGCCCATTACCTATGGTGGGACACCTTGCACAGCCTTGACGCAGGAGGAGGGGCTTGGACCTGCCTCAACTGAATGTACCAGGCTCTGCTGACTCTGCATGGGAGGTCTAACTTTGGAGGAGGGAATGAGGTGGTGGGTTGGGGGAGGAAGCTGGGGGGAGGGAGGAGGGAAGAGAGGGGATCTGTGGTTGGTATGTAACATGAATAAAACCATTCTTAATAAAAAAGTGTCTTCCAAAAACAGAATCATTTTGCAATACAATGAATTTTCATACATGCATTAACCAATCTGACAATTGAACTTAAAGTTCAAATATGTCCTCTCCTGAAATTTTCTGAAGTTAGTCATTCTTCATTTTGTAAGCCAAGAACACATTTTTTTTTTTTTGGTTTTTTTTTCGAGACAGGGTTTCTCTGTGTAGCTTTGCGCCTTTCCTGGAGCTCACTTGGTAGCCCAGGCTGGCCTCAAACTCACAGAGATCCGCCTGCCTCTGCCTCCCGAGTGCTGGGATTAAAGGCATGCGCCACCAACGCCCGGCTGAACACATTTTTTAAAGCTATGCTTTAGTTTAAAGAAATGGTGTGAAGGTAATTGTAGAGTGTAGTGGAATAACAAAAAGAAATTCAAAGTTATGTTAGAGGTTAAACTGTAGTTATTCTTTAGCAATAACACAATTTTATAAAAAAATCTTAGGAAGAAATCTTTTGTGTTAATAGACATTACTTTATGGTCAATAGAAACAGATTGGTACTTATTATTGGCTGGTTTTGTGATATTATTCTGTAGAGAGAATACATAGTAAATTACTGAATTCAGATTAAGTCACCTGAGGTGTGGATTGTCTCAAGAAACCATTAGGAGTTCCTGGTCACATCTTTTCTTCTAAGTTTGACCAGATTTATTGCTAAGACTTGAGTAGTAGCCAGTGGAGGACAACAGTATGGGAAGAAGTTGCCAGATGACCCAAATTAGAGAAAAATCAATTAAAACAGAGTGGCTCTCTGAAAAGACTATAGAGTGTTTTAAAAATGTGTGTGAAGCAGAATGTTGTATTCTGGAATAAAAGTCCAAAGTAGCTCTGTAAACCAGGTCTTCCATAGAAATCAATATATTTACCATAATTATCTTCTGTGTGCAAAACTGCTTGCATGGAAATTATGTTAACACAAAGGATGTGAAAAATGAACTATCTACAGGGGAACACTAGTAAAGCTTCTATAGAAAATGACATTGAGCTTTGCCTAGAACAACCATAAAATGGACAAAGGTCCAATGTTAACTTGCAAAACTAATTAGATAATGTTAAATATCAGCCATATTCTTACATTTGTTTACATTATATGTGGGGTGCTGGGTGGGTTTCATGAAAGTCAGGGAAGAGCTTTCAAGAGTCAGCTCTCTCCTTTACATGGGCCTTGCAGGAGACACCTTGACCTGCTGAACCATTTAGCCCACACAACTCTCAAAGCTTTAAAGTTCAGGTAGAAAAACAAAAGTTTGAATTTATCAAAACTTATGAATAGAACCTCTTGCAAGATATTGATATGATCATGGCATATAGCATTTAGTATTCATATTAGTGATCAATGGGACAGAAGACTGAAGAGATTTTTTATAGAGAAATGTTAAGACTTACTCCGAACTTATTTTCTATGTGAAACAATTGTCATAATGGGTTTATAGGGAGCATACACTGGCATGATTTATACATTTTAATGTAAGTGGGAATTATCTGCATCTAATCACCACCAATTTGCTCTGAATTGCATTGTGAATGTTGTGATTTTAGACTCTCCTTCATTCTACCATGATAGCAGAGTAGTAATTTATTCTTTTCTATGACAGTCAAAGATTTTAATGGGAGTTTTAAAAAAATTGGCAAAGTTAAAGTGAAGAAGAAAATAGCTTCTGGATTACTCAGATCAGGCAGATGTCATTATAATTGAAGTCAAAGATAAAATATATAGTGTACTTGATTAAATTTAGTCTGAACCTAATGGTCATAAAGACAGAAATGGAAATGATATTACATAATTTCTGCCAATTATTAGTTGAAATGTCTAAGGATTCTTTGGATTTTTCTTCCTAACTCACAATTTTTCTTTGAGTTACTATATGAAGTATAAAGTACTAATTCATTTTACCTTGCATTTTTGGTTACTCCTTAAAAATCTGTCTCAAAATTTATTTTATTCCTTGACACTGTTCTGTGTATTAGAGTGAAATACCTTCAACACAGCCTAAGTTTATGTGGATGGAAAGAGAAGTCTTTACATCTAAAACATTATCTTCTAATGATGTATTCTGAATTATTCATATTCATAAGTATCAGAGATTCCTTATATTTATGATATTAAGACAGTATAATCACTTACATTTGGTTGAATATCAGAGCTCATGGCTTACCAATTTTTCATTTTGTTAGATGATTTGACATCTTTTGAGCTTCACTTTCACATTTGAGAGATGATGCTGATAATAGGTACCTCGAAGATTTGTAAAAATCATTACATGTCTCTGTGAGTTCGAGGCCAGCCTGGTCTACAAAGTGAGTTCCAGGAAAGGCGCAAAACTACACAGAGAAACCCTGTCTCGAAAAACCAAAAACAAAAAAAACAAAACAAAACAAAAAAAAAAACAAAAAAAAATCATTACATGATCTTCTGGCAGTACACCATCAGCTCCTGGATTGCTGTGGTCCTTGAAAATACAATAGATGGTCCTGGGGATGATGCAGATGCTGATCTCCTCTCTTCTCACCAGCGGGTCAGTTCCTATGGTAATAATGTTCCATAGAAACATGACCTGCTTTCTCTCTACCTCTTGTATTCATCATGAACAGCATAGATATTAAGGATTCAAGAATTCTGATTCCCTTTTATTTATCCAAAAAAAATGCCAAAGAGTATCTGCAGACACTTTGGGAAGATAAAAAGTGCCTATGGGCTGTTATTCATTTGAGACAACCGACTGAAGCAGGCTTGACCTAGTCCCGCACAGATAACATGTCTTGGCAGACACACATCTGAATGGAAAGGCCCTACACTCAGTCTATCATTGCAGGGCTGTGGTAGGGTAGTGTCCACAGTTGAGTGTATGAAAACAGTTTATTGCAGATGTAGTTCTTGCATTTGGGAAGTGGAGAGAAGCTGGGGTTAAGGTATATGTGTGTTCAGAGAGTGAGGAGGAGCAGCCACTAGAATTTTGGTGGCTTTCTACAGAGTGAGATATTCTTGAGCAAGCTGATTGGACACAGAGTGGAGAACGAGTTTTATAAGATTGATAGATGCATTAGAACTCCAGTGGGAACATCTATTTTCTGACACATGTTCCTAGAAAGCTCAGTGCTGCTGAGGAAGTCAACTTTCTTGGAGCTACAGTGCTGGGACCTCACAATAGAAGGTTTATAGAGAAAAAAAAGACGGCAACCTCATCATATCTCCCAGTAAACTGGGCTTGCCTTCCTAAGCACAGAGGAGGACTTCTTATGGTATCCACAGTTTCTTCCTTGGAGTGCAGTTTTGCGGTGAAAGTAACTTACATAAACATATACATAAGTGTGTGGGTGCTCAAATTAATTTCCATATGTACCTCATATAAAACATATTCAACTTAATAAAAGTCAACCTTATTTAAAAGTGCTTAAATTACCTGAGATCATAACTCTAAGTTTTATTGTGGGCAAAGTATACTTAATAGAAGAAATTACCCCCAAACAGATCATGTGTTGTATTTATCAAGTCATTTATTAAAATGGAAACTTAATTTTTAGTAAGTATGCAGAAGCTTTCCTTTGTTAAAAACTGGAAACTCTACAGATGCATTCCAAATAATCACTGTTCTTTGCTGTGAGTTTGAGGATTACAGTCACAGAAGCTGATAATCTGCTTCCCTGCGTATAAGACTAAGATGTCATTTCTGCTTCAGAAGACCAAAGTTGGGAAAATACTTGATTCTTGATCAATCAATTAATCAAACTGTTGCTTGAAAAGAAATTTGGCGTTTGGGTGTAGCTCAATGGTACGCTGCTTGTCCAGTTTGTATGAGGTCCTGGTATACTATGTGTCAGCCATGGGTACTTGCCTATCAGTGAAAAAGGTACACTGATAAAACATCTAAAATAACAATGTAGTCCTTTTTAAAACACTTTGAGAAGCTTTAGTTAATAGTGTTTGTGTAATATATACATGTGGGGTGTGTGTGTGTGTGTGTACGTGCACCAGTGCTTGAGTTCAAGCATGCATACACCAAGACATATGTGCAGAGGTGAGAGGAGAGCTTTTGGGGGGTCAGTCCTCTTTCCACTGTGGTTATGGAATTTAACTATTGCCAGGCTCATGCAACAAGCACCTTCACCCACTGACCCCTTTGCTGATGCAACAATGTGGCTCTTAATGTTTAAAAATTAATAATATTAACACTGCTTGTTATCAGTGCAGATTTTATAGTTGCATTTCTAACTACATCTTACAATGGATGGGGAATATTTGTCAAATGCTCCTCACTACATTTTTTTCCTTTTTTTATTAAGAAATGTTTTTCATTCATTTTACACACCAATCAAAGATTCCCCCTCTTCCCTCCTCCTGCCCCTCTAGCCTCTCCTCCCAACTCATCCCCCATGGGGCAAGGCCTCCCATATGGAGGCACATTCAGTAGAGGCAAGTTCAAGTCCTTCTCCCTGCCTCAAGGATGCACAATGTGTCCCATAATAGGTAGTGGGCTCCACGAAGCCCACTTATGCATCAGAGATGGATTCTGATCCTACTGCCAGGGGGCCCCACAAGCAGATCAAGCTACACAATTGTCTCACCATGCATTAGAAAACTTTTTCCCTGAAATCAATCTATAATGTTAAACCCAAATATGCAATACTTCCCCATGAAATAGATTTAAGAAATAGAAATTTCATATTAATGTCCTTTAATTTTTGTGTTTGTTTCCTGTTGTGATTAAGAAACTAATTTCTTCTCACTTTAAAAATATTGTTATAACATAAGAAGCTGTTTTGTTTGGAATGAGTCCTCTCAAAAAATACAATCACCAAAGTGATGATATTTAGAGGTGAGGACTTTGGGAGACAGTTAGATCATGAGGATGGAGCAACTACTATTAATGAAGTTGGTCCCCTTGTAAAGAGGTCTCAATAGGCTCCCTTTACATGTGAGGACATCAACGAGACACTATCTATGTAACAAAAATATCAAATCAGCTAGTATCCTGATTTTGGTGTTCCCAGTGTCTGGAAAACTTGAGATAAATATTTCTGTTGCTAATAAGCTATCAGCCTGAGGTATTCTTAATAGCAACCCAAATGAATTAAGGTCCCTATTAAAAACATTCTGAATCAGTCAACACATCCTTGAGACATATGTGAAGTCTTTGGTGTTCAATGTTCTCTTAAAATGGGCTATTGTATGAAAGCGACCTGCACTTAATGATACTCAGAGTAGAATAGTCACAACCAGGTGGGCCCCTAATACAGACTCAAACCAGTGTGATTTCGAGGAACCAAGCAGCTTCCACGGTTTGTTTCATCATTTTCCCTGATCACTTAAGCATCACCAGACGGCTTCCTTCCTCTTCCTGGATGTTGTATAAAGAACTTGGGATATTTGACAGAGTCCCCTGCAGAGCTTGCATCAGCAGCCTTCCACAAGTGCTGTCCTTCCATGAGGCCAGGAAAAAGCTGTTTCCGACACTGTTTGCACACTACCAATATTCTAGCCTTTTTGTGACTCCGTTGTCTTAGAGCCTAAGTAATCTGCCATCCATTCCCTCCGGTTATGATACAATTCTCACTGCAGCCAATTGTTCTCCACTTTCCTTATGTTTGCCAAGTAGCTGTGTGTCCACAACTCCGTTCAGGTCATTCGACACAACGACTCCTTGAGGAATCAAACATTTCATGGCAATTTCTACCAAAGCTACTGTTTAAATCAAATATCAAAATATAAGTTGCAGCTTTGTCCCGAGATTCCTTTGTTCACAGAGCCTTTAAATTGGCCGTGATCAAGGTTCTTAAAGCTGGACGCATACTACTTTGTTACATTTGAGGCACCCGTGTTCCACAGTATCCTTGAGCTATCATTAAGAAAAACCCAAGAATCTTAAACCAAGCATTTGAACAAATTTATTCCTAAATATATATAAATCCAATTACTTTATTTCATTTAAATACAAAATATGTTTGGAAAAAAATACAAGCCTTCAATTATCATTATGGTACCTCTAACATGGATTCTTAAGTCTTTTCAGTAATGGCTTTAAAAGTCAAGTTCAGAGCATGAAAACTGGGTGTATTTCTTTTTAACCCTAGTTTTGCTTTTGCCCCTGTATAGCTAACTTGGAATCGTTGTTAGTTATTTAAAAATCAATATCTTATACAGAGAAGATTGCTTTTACGGTTTACTTTACAGTATTTTGGTACATACAACATGGTTGCACTAAGTGAAGAGATTTTAGCTGTGTAAGTCAAAAGCAAACCATATGAGCACAGCAGGTTCAGCAGCACCTGAATCTATTGTGTGGCAAAGGAAAGCAGATCAGCAAGTCAGCATCCTGCTTGTTTTAGAAAATCATTGATAATTGGGCTCAATTTTGTTGATTGGCAGCTTGTTGTATTTTTCCACTGGTTTTTGTGTCGGTTTTCCTTTTTATGATGTGATTTGAAAAGAGTGGTTTTCTGTATTTCAGGATTAAAACAGCAGCTTCAGAGACATTCATCGTGATGTGTATATATATATATTTTTTTTTCTAGAAGCTAAAGTCAGTTGCCTTTGCCTTTCTGTGATGTATTTCGCAGACAATGTGGATTTTATTGTTTCTTGTTCCCTGCTGATTAGTGCCACATCTGAGTTTTCATTAGAGAGGAGACCCTTCCAGTTTCTTCACTGTGGTGATTTGAAAGAAAATGTCCCCCACAGACCCATAGGGAGTGGCACTGTTAGGAGGCATAGCTTTGTTGGAGTAGGTGTGGCCTTTTTGGAGTAGGTTTGGCCTTGTTGGAGGAAGTGTGTCACTGTGGGGGTGGGCGTTGAGGTCTTATATGCTCAAGCTACACACAGTGTGGCTTACAGTCTCCTTTTGCTACCTGCAGACCAATATGTAAGGACTATTACTTCTTTCTCTGGTATCATGTCTGCCTGCATGCTGCCTTGCTTCTCAACATGATGATAATGAACTAAATCTCTGAAATTGTAAGCCAGCCCCAATCAAATGTTTTCCTTTATAAGAGTTGCCATGATCACGGTGTTTTTTCACACCAGTAGAAACCCTAAAATATTCACTCTTAGGAAAAAAGGAGCCATATTATAATTCATCCCCCAGCATGTAAGGTGCTCACTGATTGACAAGGAATTGGAGTAAAGAAGGGCTCATCATTCTTCAGAGTAATAGCAAAGCCAGGATGGAGTAGTATTGAGACATAAAACTCAAACTGTGTTTTGAAAGCAGGTAGATTTTAATCTAATGTGGTTAATGGACACAAATACTAGGAGAATATCGCCCACAGAGTCAACTAAGCTGCACTCACAGGGGCTCACAGAGACTGAAGAGGAAATCATGGAGCCTGCATGGGTCTGTGCTAGGTCCTCTGCATTTATGTTATGATTTTTAGCTTGATGTTTTGTGGGGCTCCTAACAGTGGAAATGGGGGTGTCTCTGACTCTTCCGTCTGCTCTTTGTATTCTTTTCCACCTCCTGGGTTGCCTCTCCCAGCCTTGATAGGAGGATTTGTGTCTAGTCTCACCTTATTACACAGTGTTTGGTTGATATCCTTGGGAGGCCTACTCTATTCTGAAGGGAAACAGAGGAAGA
The DNA here is from genome assembly GCA_902168425.1 of Peromyscus attwateri. Lineage (NCBI taxonomy): Eukaryota > Metazoa > Chordata > Mammalia > Rodentia > Cricetidae > Peromyscus > Peromyscus attwateri. The sequence goes on from CABHPP010094303.1 coordinate 13,683, forward strand.
GTGAATCTGGGGCAGGGGTGGGAAGGTAGGGACTTGGTAGAGTGGAGGGAGGGGAAACTTCATCAAGATATATTGAAAAAAAGAGAAAATTAAAAAATAAATTAAAATATGCAAATATGTCCAATATACACTAACTTTTGTAAAGTAGAAAGCATGTAGTTAATGTCTTGTGTCTCATACACTGAACATACTTTAGAGTATTAAGATTTATGTAAATGTCTCCAGAATTAAAGCAGGAAGACACTGCTGGTGTTTCTTTCTGTGAAGCAATTTATAATTATTTGCTAAATGGTTTAATTACATAATTAAATGTAATTAGTGTTGGTTACTTTTTCACTTAATGTGGATGATGTTTCTAAGCACTGCTGGGAAGGGCTTTAGGCATAGAGTCAGACATGGGTCTAAAAGCAGCATCAACACTCACCAGCTGTCTAAGCCGAGTGAACCCCAGTGGGGCAGCTTTCTCCTGTGTTATTGAGAGGGTGTGCAGTAGACTTATCTGTGTTAGGAACCTGGCACCAAGGATGAGTTCAATGGGTATTAATTGTCCTTTTTTTTAATCCTTCCTCTTCTCTATTAGAGGAAAGAAATATATTCTAGTCACCACCTCAATGTAGAGGATAATGGAGAGCTGCTGAGGTCTGACTGACGCAAAGTAAAGTCAAATGGGTTTCACTGCTCCCTGTAGGAAAGCTGGTCCCCTGGAAAGGTCTTAAAGTGAGTCTGAATCCACTGGTCGGAAAAAAAATCATGGTCAATCAGGAAATATCAATTTAAAAGTACTTAGTGAATTTCAAGATAATATCATAAAAGTGGGACTTAACTGTAGGAGTACTGGAAACACAAAACAGCTGAGGTAGAGGGAATCAAATGAGTGTTAACACACAGTCAGGATTTAGTCAGACACCTGTCGAGATTTTTAACGTGTAAAGTATTTTTTTTTAACTTAGTGAATGTTATGTTTTTATATTAGAAACAGTGAATGTGTTTTAACGCTTCATCAGTCTGATATTTAGTTTTTTATTTAATTAAATTTTACATGATGATTGCCTGGGGCTTCTTGAATTTTTGTGTTCTCTGGGCTCTTCTAATAAATATTACATGGATTTAAGATAACAGACTGGTATAAAGCATGGATTTTAAATATATTATTAAACTAAAAATTACTTCCCTAAAAATAATGATGATAATTTTATAGTTTTTATTATAAGTAATTCTATAAAGTATTATGACAACTACACCTTGCTAGGGAAACTGAATGTGTTAGCAAATAATGTATATAAATTTATGGGAGTTTGGATCTTGATGCTTCAAGTAATGATTGAGAACTTCAATATCCTCCTGGCCTTCAGTGGAATAATACTTAGAATTAGAAATGAACTAGTGTCAAAGACCACACAATCCTGACATCAGTGAAGAAGAAAAGAAGCCAACCTCAAAAGGACACATTGTTGCCACCTGTATGACAGCCTAACAAGAAAGTGCTATTGGGATGGGGATCAGGGTTGCCAGAATTTGGAATGTGGTTGCCAGGGTTTGGGAATGGGAGGGTATGCTGAGGGATGTTCTCTATTCTGTGAATGTGTTGCTCTGATTGGTTAATTAATAAAGTGCTGATTGGCCAGTAGCCAGGCAGGAAGTATAGGTGGGACAAAGAGAGATGAGAATTCTGGGAAGAGGAAGGCTGAGTCACAGAGATGCTGCCAGCTGCCAGGATGAGAAGCAGATGTTAAGATACCAGTAAGCCACGAGTCATGTGGCAACTTATAGATTAATAGAAATGGGTTAATTTAAGATCTCAGAAACAGATAGCAAGAAGCCTGCCATGGCCATACAGTTTATAAGTAATATAAGTCTCTGTGTATTTACTTGGCTCCAAGCGGCCAGCCACAGGGCCACAGGAGCTGAACAGAACCAAGAAAACTTTAGCTACGAGAGTATGAATATGAAGGTTATGGTGGTATTTTATTTGTACTGAAATGTGATTTTATTTGTATGTTAATAAATAAAGTTGCCCGGGGGTCAGAGCTATTAGCAAGCCATAGCGAAAGCCAGGGCGGTGGTAGCACACGCCTTTAATCCCAGCACTTGGTCGGCAGAGCTAGGTAGATCTCTCTGTGTTCAAGGATACAGCCAGCATTGGAGACACACACTCCAATGTGTGTCTGGAGGTCTGTACAGACAGGCAGTGACGAGGCAGTCACGTGGTTGGGTTTACAACCAATGAGAAGGCAGGACAGAAAGTCTATTTAAAGACAAACAGACAGGAAGTAACTCTCTTTCGGAGAGGTCTCTTGGCTGAAGAGGCTAGCTGAAGCAGGCAGGTAAGGCTCTTAGCTCTGACCTCTTGGGCTTTTATCTTTACATTGGCTCTGTGTTTCTTATTTAATAAGACGGTTGGTTACATCTACAGAAGGTAAAATAAAGGGAAGTGTGAAGGCGTGAAATTTTCTGTACTGAGTTTGTCATGGTGGATAAATGGATCTTTATATGTGCTGGAACTTACAGGAGTCTATATCAAAAGTCAGTGAACTATATGGTAATGAAATACGTATAGTATGCCTACATATGAATAGATGGAGGTGTGTGAGAGGAAAAATGTATACAGTGAGGAAGCAGGCAGTAAGTCTCTGTGGGGCAATGAGAATGGAACTAAATGTGAGTTTCTAATATAGTGTGGTTAAATACCTTTTCCTGTGTGTGTGTGTGTGTGTGTATTTGTGTGTGTGTGTGTGTGTGTGTGTGAGAGAGAGAGAGAGAGAGAGAGAGAGAGAGAGAGAGAGAGAGAGAGA
>CABHPP010094303.1:16484-39438 GCA_902168425.1 Peromyscus attwateri
AGAGAGAGAGAGAGAGAGAGAGAGAGAGAGAGAGAGAGAGAGAGAGACTAGGTTCATGAGCAAGATTAATACTACAAAGAAATGTTGGCTTTCTTCAAGCTAGATTAGTAGAAACAATCAATGGAAAGAAAATATGATAAATAAAATACCGAGACCATCCTGCAAAGCAACTAATGCCAGAATCGAAAAAAGTCCATGAAACAGAAAAGATCTTGAAATCAACCCCTATAGAAGGAAGAAATAAGAAATTAGCAATTTATCATAAACAGCAGAGGTCAAATATCCTAGAATCACATGGTTGTAGTGCTAAAAGGAAAAGTAAACATTTCAAATTGGAAGCAAATAAGTGTATTTTCAATGCATAAAAGCTAGTTTTTTTTGCCATATGAATTGAATTATAAAAGTTGAAGATACACAGTTTTTTGCTAAAAAACAAACCAAAACAGCACTCTATGCAAACATGGCCAAAGAAGAAGAAACAAAGACACTAGAAACAGTTCATATGTGTAGATTAAAAGATACAATTTGCCTCAGTTTAAAAAAAAACCAGACAATACAGGATTACTTACTTCAGTGATAAATGTTGTTAAAAGTTCTGTAGAATGAGCAGAAATAAAATATAAAGAAAAGGAAAAAAAGAGGCAGAAGTTAAAAATGCCAGGATTGTTTTGTTTGTACATGTCCCATGAGAAAATACAGTATTCTAAACAGACTCTTATAGATCAGGATGAATATTGTAACACCAAAAGGCAATAGATCAAATTAAATGGTTTAATAGCGAAACAGCAGCGGATGAAACAAAAAAGATACCAAAATGAATTTAGGAAAGGAAAAGCAGAGACAGAAACTAATGAAATAAATATGGAGATACTTGTGAGATGGAGTATTTAAATCCAATTACATCTATGGCTACAGGAAATGGGGATGGATATACTGTAAGCAGAGGGCAGAAATTCCACAGCTATTCACAAAGGCTGTCTAGGAGCCATGTATGCACAGGTAGCATGAGAAAATCATGGAAATGATAGAGCCTACAAACAGTAACCTAAGACAAGTCTTATGTTAGAGGGACTATTACCAGTAGATGAAAATATTTTGTAACAATTCCAGTGGCAAACATATAGAGTTAGATGACGAAGGTTAACGCACATGCTCCTGACCGAAGAGCTTTGGAGAGCATGTGGGAAACATGAGAATCTCTAGCCAGGGGAGCTAATGTATTTTAAATTGTATCAGGCAAAAAATGTTTTTGGTAAGCCAAGTTTAACTACGTTAGAGGAATCTGTTTGTTTTATGATGTAAAGATAAAAGTAGGTGAGCAAAAAAAAAATGTTTTTATTGGCTAGAATGTAAATAAGTTAAATTAAAAGAAAATGTAAAGGAAATAGTTAATGTTTACACAGAGTCCCATATGCTCTCTTTCCTTTTACTATGATCTCCCCTCTTCATTCTCTTCATTCTACCCTACCTAGTCTTTCTCTTGTCTCTCCTTCTTCTGTTTCTCATTCTAAATGGGAAGGGCACATTTTTATTGAGTTTGATTTACATGGAATGAAGACAAATATAATAAATCTACACTATAGTATGTCCTTTTACAGTAATCTCATTCTCAACAGACTTCTACATTTCTAATTTCTACGATAAAGGTTTTTATGTTCTTGATAGAACTCTACAGAAATGTGCTGTGCGTTATGTACTTCTATTCACGTCATCTAATAAGTGGACAGTACAACTTTACATTGCAATTTCACACTCTTTGGTATAGTTTTACTTATATCATGCCTTGTTTCTTGTTATTAATGAGGCAGATGTCCTTTCGTAATGTGTCTTTTTTCTCACCGTTCCCGAGAGAACTTAGTAAAGCTTTGGGGTATTATTGTGGAAAAGAAAGAGAGGGGAAGGGTTCAAGAGTAGAGAAGGGGCCCGATATGTAAAGGGGGGCTGAATGGCCTTGCACAGGAATAGATGGGGAAGTAAACATGGAAAATGTCAGCCCTTGAGCTGGGAAAAGTGTTAACTACTTTTATTGTTCACTTCTCAGCTGCATCCTCTGCTTTGCTTCTTGTAGGGCTTCTGGGGTCTGAGATTCATAAGACAGATTGCAGTTTCTTTGAAAATTTTATTTTGTATGTCTCTGAGCATTCTTGCTGCCAGGTGTTTTGGGGAAACCAAGGGAAATGGTGAACTACAATTAGTAGCCATTTTTAATTCAATTTTGCCAGAAAATAGTTTCTAGTAATGAAACTCAGAGGATCAATTTCCTCTTTGTTCAATGCATTGTTCTGACAAAAGAATACCTCTTATCCCAGATGCCAGACCTCTTAAGTCAAAAGTCTTCTGAAGCTAGGTTTCCCTCCAAGCATTCTGCTATGGTATTATAACTCTTATTGAAATCAGTAGGCCGCTATGGTTTAGGGAATCTGGAATAGAATATTAACAATATAGAGTTAATTCACATGCATTTTATTCATCACTGGAATTCTGTTAAAAGTTAATTGGGAAAAGTGTAAGTGCCAACAAATCCTTGGTTAATTTTCTTAAAATAAGTAATTTAATTTGGCACCCCTTCTAAACATAAATAAGTTAAAAGAGTGGAAGGGCGTAGCATATTGTTTCATTCTTTTTATTATTATTACTTCTTAGAGATTATAACATATTCTTGGAAAGAAAGAGCACACCATAAAGACAGCAATTTTCTGACAGGAACCGCTTTGCAAATTTAATATGATTTCAGTAAAGTTAAGGAGAATGTTTTATTCCTCGAGTTATAGAAGTTGGTCATGAAGTTCATATAAAAAAAACATGCAAGGAAGTGGCTGCAGGGATAACCACCTTTAAAACAGTGCAACAGAATGGAGGATTAGCTCAATGCCAAATGTACTTTAAAATGGATACATAAGTAGGAGCTGTTTTTTTTTTTTTCCTTTTGCATGGCTAAGTGAAATAATAATGGAATTCATCTGAACATTTAGAACAAGATTCAGGTATATTTGGAAATTCAACTTGATAAAGGTTGTATCTCAAATGTGGAGGAAGGTGGATTTTTCTTAATAAGCGACAGTTGGGGCTGGAGAGGTGGCTCATGGATTCAAGCACTTGCTGCTCTTGCAGAGGACTCAGATTAATTTCCCAACACGCACCTCACAACCACATCCAATTCCAGCTCGAGGGAATCTGACATCCACTTCTGGCGTCCTCATCCTCCTGCATGAATACAGTGCACAAAAACTCATGTAGGCTTAGACACATACACAAAAAAGTAAAACACACAAAAAACTTTAAAACCAGAGTGGTGGTAAGACAACGAGTTGCACAGAAGTTCACTGTGGCAAAGGATATCAATATAATGTGAACACTTGTGTGGTTACCCACCATCCATTTGTTAGTGTATGGAATACAAATATAGTATATTCATCTGTGAGCTTGGGATAAACAACAAAATAATCAGATACATAAATGAAAATAACATAAAATTACAGAAAATATTATTTCTTGATTAATTGATTATAAACCTGTGATTTGTAAAAATTTTCCCAAGAGTTAAAAATTCTGATGCAATAAAAATGATGAGCTTATTTATCTAGAAATAAAAATACCTTCCATGATTTAAGGAAAAGAACAAGATCAAAGGTAACAAAAATGTAACACAGATTGTGGGCCAGAAGAAGAGAAAAGTTTAGAAGCCCAAACAATTGTATACAAGGATGAGGGCTTTGATGTTGCATTCTGGGGTCTTCTGGCTCATTTGCATGATGTGGGCTTTCTCTAACATGCTTTATTACAGACATGTACATATAACTTAAGGCATGGCATGTCCCAGTAGCATCTTAAATCTCTAGAGGTAAGAGTTTTAGTATTATAATGAGCTACATCTAACCTGCAGACACTGGAATGCCTATGGGCTTCCGCCAATGTCCTCATCCTGTCCTAGCCTACTTTGGTGGAACAGAAGAGGTTTTTCATGCCTCCTCCCTACCCACTCATTTCCCAAATCATACGCTGAATTTGCAGACTTTGAACAAATCTCTCTGACCTCGTTCTCTGCTCTGTATTCCTACCAAGTTTTAAAAGGGTTTAAAGGAACATACTAAGAAAGTATAATGGAAAATGCTTGATGGTGGTATGAGTTTGTATCAATGGTTGAAACAGCTGCAAATGGGAACTGGAGAAAGCTGTTTGGAAACAGCAGTGTGGATAACCTTCAAAAGCCCACTTCTACAGGCTCATTCTGCTATACAGGTCCTAAGTTCTGAAGCCTTCACAGCCCTTCGAATGATCTAAAAGATGAGGAAAAAAATACTTAAAATATGAATCTGTAGGGGTACATTTCAGATTCAAATCATGTGAGTCTGTGTTAGTCAAATAGGCAATAAGAAATAGAACTGAAATAATATTATACTGATGATAGAAATAGAGACAAACAGGTAGATAGATGATAAAATAAAAAAAAAACAGGAATAGAAATACTTATCAGAAAGAATTGGTTTTATACACTGACCTGATAGAAAAGAAGTAGGAAATGGCTTTGAATGCATTGGCACAGGAGACAACTTCCTGAACAGAACACCAATAGCATAGGCACTAAGATCCATAATTAATAAATGCGACCTCATGAAGCTGAAAGTCTTCTTTAAGGCAAAGGACACCATCAAAATGACAAAATGACAGCCTACAGATTGGGAAAAGATTTTCACCGACTCCACAACTGTCAGAGGACTAATTTCCAAAATGTATAAAGAACTCCAGAAATTAGACATCACCAAAACAAATAAACCAACTAAAAATTGTGTACAGATCTAAACAGAATTCTCAGCAAAGGAATCTCAAATGGCCAAGAAACACTTAAGAAATGTTCAACATCCTTAGTCATCAAGGAAATGCAAATCAAAATGACTCTCAGATTCTATCTTACACCTGTCAGAATGGCTAAGATCAAAACTACAAGTGACAGCTCATGATGGAGAGGATGTGTAGTGCAAACTTGTACAGTCACTTTGGAGATCAACATGGAAGATTGTTAGAAAACTAGGAATCAATATATCTCAAGGTATATACCACTCCTGGGCATATACCCAAAGGATGTTCAATCATACCACAAGGACACTTGCTCAACTATGTTCATAGCATCTTTATTCATAATTACCAGAAACTGGAAACAACTTAGATGTCTCTCAACTGAAGAAAATGGCTAAAGAAAATGCGGTACATTTACACAATGGAGTATTGCTCAGCTGTTAAAAAACATGAAAATTTCAGGCAATGGGTAGAACTAGAAAAAGTCATGGACCTAGGCAAACCAGAGCCAGAAAGACAAACATGGTATGTACTCACTTATAAGTGGATATTAGCTATAAGGTAAAGGATAATCATGCTACAATTCACAGACCCAGAGAATCTAGGAAACAAGGAGGGCTCAGTGGGGGATGTGTGAATCTCTCTGTGAAGGGGAATTGGATGGATATCTCAGGTCACAGGGGGTGAGTGGGGTTGGGAATAAGAGGGATCAGGTGATGGGAGGATGGAGGGATAGAGTACTGGGAAAGACAATTGGAACTGAAGGCTATTTTGAGTATAAGGCAGAAACCTAGTGCAATGGAAACTCCCAGTAATCTATGTGGGGGACCCTAGCTAAGACTCCTAGTGATGGGGGATACAGAGCCTGAACTGTCTGTCTTCAGTAACCAGCCAAGACTTCCAGTGGGGGTTTGGGGTACCACCCCAGCCACAAAACCTTAGACCTACAATTTGTCCTGCCTACAAGATGTACTGGTGTCTTTATGATGGCACAGAAATTGTAGAAGTGGCCAACCAATAACTGGTTCAGCTTGAGACCCATGTCAAGAGAAGCAGCCCACCCATGGCACTTCCTGGAGGGTCAGGAACCAGAGGCAGAATAGCCCAGAGAACTAGGATAGAAGCACACATGACTGGAAAACACAAAACAAAAAGTCAATGAAATTATTCCTAATGATAGTCTGCTCTACTTGTAGACAGGAGTCTAGCATAATTATTATCAGAGAGGCTTCATTCAGCAACTTGTGGAAACAGATTTGGAGAGATACAGCCAAACATTAGTCAGAACTTAGGGACTTCTGTGGAAGAGCAGGAGGAAGGATTGTGGGAGCCTGAGAGGTCATGGATACCGCAAGAAAACCCACAGAATCAACTAACCTGACCTCACAGGAACTCCCAGAGACTGAACTGATAATCAGGGAGTCTGCATGGGGCTGGCCTAGGTGCTCCGCATATATGTTATGTTTGTGTAGCTGGGTGTTCTTGTGGGACTCCTAACAGTAGGATCAAGGACTGTCTCTGACTCTTTTGCTAGCTTTTGAGGCCCCTTTCCTTGCACTGACTTGTCTTGTCCAGCCTTAATATGTGGGGAGGTGCCTAGTATTATTGCAACTTGATATACCATATTAGGTTGATGTCCGTGGGAAGCCTAGCCTTTTCTGAAGGGAAAGGAGGAGGAGTAGACAGGGGGAGAGGGAGGTGAGGAGAGGGACTTGAAAGGAGAGGAGAGATGGGAAACTGAGGTCAGGATGCAATATATGAGAGAAGAATAAATTTAAAAAAATTTAAAAAATGAAGAATTGTTTTTTTGTGATGATGGAGACTTGCTATGTCAGTCACAAGTCTGTAGGGTCGGCAGAGCAGAGAACTAAATAGCCACAGGTTGAAGCTATTGCCTGTACAAAGGCATTCCGATGGAAGCATTAAGAAAGGGAAAACAACCATAGACTTGGCTACTCCTTGAAGTCTCATTAACTTCATTCCTTCTAAGGGCTTTTCTGATCAGGTTAGTCCTGTGAGGTTGATCTTCTTAGCTAAAGCTAACTGTTTGGGAAAGACGTGTTATGTTTGCAAGCTTCATTTTGACTAGTAACCGAATCAGTTCTTGAAGGAGTAATTCTAGGAGGTACAAATGCTGTAATGGGTCCGTTAGTAATTCACTCTTACCTGGTCAGCTAAACATATCACAAAGCATTAAAGAGATCTAGGTATGATTTTTTTCTTTTCTTTTTTTTATTTGTGTCTTTTTGTTTTATTTTGTTTTGACATCCCAACCACAGCAAAGGGCTAATTTTAAAGCTTTAGATTGTATTGTGAGGAGCCCCAGAATGCAGGGCTCCAAGGCAAAACTTGATTTAAAAAATCATTCATAGAATCAAAGTTTTTCATTTGCTGACAAAGCACTTTGAAGTTAATGTTGGTGGAATCCTTTTAATAAACCAAAGGAAATTTAAAGCACATCACACAAATGTCTCATTCTCTTTCTTCTCCATTACAGGGACAATGTCAAACCAAACTTTGCAGGCAGGTCAAGGTCAAGCCTTCCCTTTTTAATGTAGTTTCCATAAAGTCTTGCTGAATTGCATGCAGCACTCCTCTGCTTTTCTGAGTGGTAAGCATTCTGTCTTACCCAATATAACTTGCAAGCACATGGCCAATTAAAGTGTAGCCATTGTGGGTAATGATGATTTCATTGAAAACCTGATGGCTTAGGGGAGTTTGAACAGAATGAAATTTCCATTCTTGCTCAGTAACTCAGACCATTCTCTTGCCTCCGTGATACGAACGTTGTAGAAATTTGGTCCTAAGAATTACCCAAGTAAAGAAAAGTTGAAGATAAACAAGTCTGGAGTGAAACTAGCTGGAGTTTGAGACTCCGCCAGAGTAGCTTTTTGAGCAAGTGTCTAATGTGCATTTTATTTAGAGTCTGACTTTCAGAGAAATTTCTTTATTAGAAAACTCCTATTCGCCCAGCTTTAAGCAGAAAATGTCATTATTTCCAAGGGAGAACACAGAAGTGCATGCTCATCCTTGATCAGTGCTGATCTTGAGGGCAACTATGCACTCCATTACATAGCTATAGATAAATGCCTAGAAGACACTTAGAATGCTTTAGACTCAATTGCACCCTAAGCTTTAAGCACATAGGTTTTCTTTGGTATGAAGACAATTTTTTTGGCCCAACTTGGGAAATTTAAGATAGGATTCCAGATCCACAATGCAGAATTTAAAACTCAATTAGAGTTTTTATTTTCTTTATTCATGCTAAGAGAATTAAGTAAATATGCTAGTGGCATTGGAGACAATTGAACTTAAGAGTTCAATAATCTGAAATCAAAAGCAGACAAGTACTTTTCAGCATTGGTTATAAATAACTGTAATTTTGTTTTCAGTAAAAGGCATTTTCAAGCTCATATTGGTTTCTCTTAAGCATTCACTTAAAAAAAGCCCTAGTTACTTGATAAATAGCAGTAGTGAGTAAACGTAAATTTGTAGTTCATAAACATAAAAGTAGTGAAACATGCTCAGATGTTTATTGCCCTGAAAATACCATCTCTGACTCCTATTGCTTTTCTCTAAGATAGCTCTTTAAGGTTTTATACCTATGATTATAAAATGAAAAGTGCCATTGAAAATTAAAATTATCAATATTGCTAAGTTTTTATATCTTTTTAAGCTGAAGCACTTTATCATATTTTCATGCAAAAGAAAAAAATTATTGGTGTAGGAAATGACAGACTATCACACTAACATCATTATAAATAAATTATTCTTAAATGATCCTCCATTAAGTATGTTGTCATTTGTCCTTTTTTTTCTTCTGCCAATGTCAGTATATGGGACATAGGGACTTCATTAGATCATCGATAATGAATGACATAGGAATATACTTTCATTTCCAGTGTATCAACCATTTCCTTCTTGCTAGGGCATCCTTTTGTCATTTCAATAGTAAAAGTTTGGGTTAAGATCTTTGTCTCCCTAGAGGTCTCTGATCACTTTCTAAACATTATTTTACTGACAACTATAAGGTATTGCATCTTTTTTTTTTAAAGGAGCTTTATCCTGCTGGGATTCATTTCTTCTGTGTTCACTTTGACCCTTTGAAAATTCTCTGCAAATGTAAACAGCTCTGATAAGTCACTATACAAATTTTGCCAAGAAAAACTCCTAGAAGCCTTCACAGGTGATGTTCATTCTCCTAATGGATTTACCTCTTCCACACACTCGGTGTCTGGCTCTGTTTCTTGCAGTGTCAAAGTCCTTGATTTTGTCTGTTCTGCAGTAGAGGAAGGATCCTATAGGTGCAGATTCACACTAAACACATCCTAAGACTAACTCTCAATGTTAGAAGGTCTTGTAAGCTAGAATCCTGTAAACTCCACAGCTAACATATGTTCTTTCCGAAGACAAACCTGTAGGAAATCTACTTTGCTGCTGAATAGGACTCAAGGTTAAGCACATGACAGAATTGAACTTTTAATGGCCACAGAAAAATTATCAGTATGTGCAGCCTCCATTGATGCTGCTGCTCAGGTCTGTGATGTTGCCTTGTTTTCTAGGGCTCAGCAATGATCCATCCTTTCTCACAGATGCTTTTAAAGTTCTGTTGAGTCAGGTTAGAGTCTGGCTGCCTTTGGGGCCATACTACCTGTTGAAGGTAACTTTGCTTGCTCTGGGCTTAGCTGCATGTAGGACTTTTAATTTACAACAAAAATTTTACAATGTAAAAGCTTTCTACCCATGAAGTAGATCTACTTCTCTCAAGCACAATTGGTTTTCTGTGGAATTTTTCCAGTTTGAAGTACAAAGACTTGATTGTTAGAGAACAGAGGCTTTCAGGATTTATGTTTAGTGATATTATCAGTTCTTTCTGTTTTTCTTCCATTGGTATCCAACATTTAAGTGAATGTTCACACTCTTATAGCTACCCGATTTTAAAAAAAGAAATAAAAAAGCACACATTGCAGAAAAATCAGCATTTTCAACAAATGATGCTGGCCAAACAGGATAGCTCCATGTAGAAGAATGAGACAAGAAACTTATCACTCATCTTTCATGAAACTCAATTCAAAATGGATCAAGGACACATAAAATTGGGAGGGAAACATGGTGGTCAGTGGATTGAGGAGGAATTCGAGGTGATGGAGTGAGTGGGTAGGTTTGACAAAAACAGATTATATTCATATATGAATTTCTCAAATAATAAAAAGCATTATCATTAAAGAGAGAAAGTAGAAAAATCAGTAGAGGCAAGAGAACAAAAGACCAAAAAAATCATGTACTGTCTAATATGCAGAACCTAGATTTATATGTACATACACATACATATATTTGATATAAAAATGGGTGGCTATTTAGAGGGAAGGGAACAAGTGGAACCATGGAGGAAGGATTATGGAGAGCAAACTATAATGATAAATGTGTGTGAATGAGTGTAAAAATGACAGAAGGAAACCTAATATTTTGTACACCAATTTAACAGAGATTTTTGTTTGAAGGCATATTAAAATACAAATATTTGGTAGAATTTTTGAGTCATATTATTTGATCCTTGACCATTCTTATGGAGAAGCTCTAGGTTGCTTACTCTATTTACTTATTATGGATTTGTTCATCTTTTCTCTTTGTTATTGAATCTGTTGACAAATGAACCTCAGAACCATCCACATCATCTGTATTGTAGCCTGGCTGTGTACAAAGCCAAAGTATTCACTTGTAATCCCAATTCCCTTAACTAATAAGGGACCATCTAAAGTGTAAAATCAGAACTTTCACTTTTGATTTTAGCAATTAGATCCTTCTTTCTTTATTATCTGCAATGACCCTACCCAATGCTTTGCCAATGCATTGCTCTTTTAAAATGCATTAAAAGATACATAATTCTACTACTATTCAAAAATTTGTAATTATCATTGTTATTCTTTTTACTACATATGTGCATTGAAAGTCATCCGATTTAAAATATGAAGCATGGAGGGTGCTTTATTTTTCCATTTTGCTCTGACAGGTGACAATCCTGCATCTTTATGTGGGACATGGTGATAATTTCTTATAGTTATATGCCATATGTTCATTGACTCCACTCAGTTTAGCCACCATCTCACACATCATTTTGGTGTGTGTGTGTAGTAAGAACATTCAAATTTTATTGGTAACTATAATTGCCCTCTGTACAGTAGTTTCTTCTGGATGACCTTTTATGTAGTGATTTCTTCCAGGAAGACTCTGATGGACATTTGAAGAACAACGAAGAAAATGTTGTATTCCATGAAAAAATGTTTGACCTAAGAAATTGTGCAGAGGAACTTGTATAGGTTATCTGAGTTATATTATTCAGTCAGTCATTTATTTGGTCAAATTCGAATGCCTTCAATGAATTAGGCACAGTGCCCCCTTCTAGCTTTGCACTACCCCATCTGGGGGCCATTAGCTAAATGTATTAAATAGCTCCTGAACTGTGGGAATAACAATAAAAAATCGAATGTAAAGTTCTACTTCATTGTAATTAATTAAAGTAAAATATTTGAATCACTCTGCACATTAGCCAGTTGTGGGTCTGTATGTTAATGACTTCAGAGCACTAAGCCTTAAATGGCAGATCCTTATCAATACCTTCTCCTCTGGGCTGAAGTATCTGTGCTGAAGAGGAGATGGTAAGAAGGTAAACGCTGTAGGTGGTACTACCAGGGAAACAGCTTCTTGCAGACAAAATAGGGCTGATATACATATAAACTCACAGTGACTGTGATGGCATGCACAAAACCTTCACAAGTTCAAGCTAGACAAAATCCCAGCATGGAGAAGGGGTAGTGGATACAAACTCTCACACCTAACTAAGGAGCTATTTGCAATTGATAGCTGTTGGAAAGGAAAAACCCGTTTTCTTTAATGGAGTGATATTGAGTGTATCAACCACACTGCAGGCCAGTCCCATGCACAGGAGTAATTGGCCAACACAAAACAGACTCCACAGTTTTTGTGTGCTTCTTTTGTTTGTGGTATTTTTGTCTTTGGAAAGTTTGTTTTGATTTCTTTTCTTTTACTTTTTAGAAAGCGAGAAAGAACATGAGGTTAGGTGGGTGGGGACGTGGAAAAGATCTGAGAGGAATTGAGGAAGGGCAAAGAATAGGATCAAAATATATTGTATAAAAATTTTTTTGAAAAGCCCGAAGTTTAAAAAATTGAATTAGCATAAAAGTTTAATATTGAGTATATGTTAAATGATAATATTTGGTTATATTAGATTAAATAAAATATATCATAAAATAAATTTTATCATATTCTTTTAATGTGGCTACTAGAGTATGAATTACTCATACCTGTTGCTAATGGTAACAGTCTACTAGAACTTTTGTATAAAGTAAAACTGGCATGGTCTTTATCATGGAACAAGTCAAAGTTTTTATTTTATTGAATTTAGATATGGAAGATTCTTTCCAGCCAGTTATCTTAGATATATAAATATAGTGAGTAGCTAACAAAATCACTTAAGGGTAAATGATAATGTTTAAATATTTCTCTATTAAAAGCAATGTTACGCAAAGTAATGCACCTTAAATCTGTAAGCATATGACATTCAGTGTCTTTCATGGTTGCAATTTAACTTGCTTTATTATGGCATAGTAGCGTAGTCACTTCTTTGATTCTGCACAGAAAGCCCATTCTAATTAATATCGTAACTCTGAGATAACTATAAATCTTACTCTGAAAATGAAGAAAAGTGTTTAGAATAATCATTTAGTTTTTGAAAATTCATAGAAAAAATGATGAGCATAGTAAAAATTCCAACTCATAGTTATCTCGTTTGGATTAAAAAACATGTCTCATCATTGCAGCCCTGGCTGGCATGGAACTCTCTATGTGGCCTGGAACTCATAGATATCATCACGTCTCTGTCTCCTGAGTGCTGCAGAGCCATGTACCATCACACCTGTCTCATTTCAAATTCTACTATCTCTCTTCTACAAACCATCATTCCCTTGACATGGAAGAAGAGGTCTTCACGGTGCTAATTTCAGGAAGCACACTCATTCCAGATCTAGTCTTAAAACTCACAGCTTGTAGAGTTGTGTCTTTTATACCCAAGGAATCACATTCCTACAGTCTTGAATGATGCCCTTTTATGGCCTTTTTAAAGGGAGCTTTTATGCCCTTTTGGCTGGTCTCATTCAGGTTTCTCATGAACTAGTTTTTTTGGTTTTCTTATCTTTGCTATGTGTTGCATTAAGGGCAGTGACAGGTACAGTTAAGTTTTGATTCTTTAAGACACGCACTAACGGGGGTGGGTGGGTGGGTTGACTGTTTATTCTGACTTCTTCACTATGGTAAAACACCTGTGCCAAGAGATGAATCATAACTCTAGGCCTCAGACAGAGCACATAGAGATGGCTTTTAAAAACAGGGTACTTAAGCCCAAGCCAGAAGAAATGAAATTTATTTACTCAAGACTAAAACAAATGATTTAATAATGATTACATTAGAATCTTCTTTGTTTTTTAAATGAACATCTGAAAACAAAAAAACATGTCCCTACTATTTAATCACTGATCATAGGTTTAAACTCAGTAGTTTTATAAATGGAAAAGAAATCTCTCTGATTCAGAAATGTCTTTTTTTTTGAGTCATCTTTAAGAAAACTAAAAGCTAAAAAAGACAGCCATAAAATATTATTTTGGAAAAGTTAAACATGCCATATATTTACTGCTATAACAAACTCATCTAAACCATAATTAAACATTGTAGAACTCATTATTTTTCATAGTTGCATTGTTATTTATATAGAATCAATAATAATATTTTCCTCTTCTTAAGCAGACACAGTTAAATAAATCAGAGATGCAAAATAGTCCATGCCATTCGTTTTTAGGCAGGACAAGTTTTTTATTAAGTAAAAATATTGTCCTTTCAAACATCATATTAATCACAAAATTTTGAAAAAATAGTCATTGACAAAGACTTATCCATACATTACAGAAGGAGATTGGAACACAAGCTCAATTATGGCTTAAGCAGGAGGAACAAACTCTTGTGGAATGTTATTTTAACTGTGTAAAGGTGTGTTACATTTGTTTCTGCTGCTTTTGTTAACGATGCAAAGATGTGTTACATTTGTTTGATTAAATAGAATTAACCTGGGGTCAGGAGGTTGAGTCAGCAACTAGCTGACAGGAAGTGGTAGGGAGGAACTAAGTGTAGTGAAGGTTCTTAAGTGGGGGCTGAGCAGAAGGATGGCCCATTTTTTTCCTCCAAGATACACAGGCAAGGAGAGAAGGTTAGCTGCTTGCTATTCAGTCTTTCTGAGGGAGCAGAATTTCACCTCAACTTTGAATTCGGAGTTCTATAGAAGGATCAAGATTTAGATAAAGTTACCTTTAGTGTCCATGATAGAGGTGCTTGAGGGAACAGAATTCCCACCTGGCTAAGGTCCTTGTGGTGGAATCACTGCTGGTAACTGCAGGATTGCAATTGTTGATTGGGACAGCAATTGCTTAAGGTGCAGTCACTGTATCAAAGGTGAAACAGTATTTGGTGCCCCACATTGGGTGCCAAAATGTTGGTTTTTACTCTTTTCTCTTTGATGGTAGCCTGCCACCGACCTCTCAAATAAATACATGAAAACCCATTTTTTCTTATAAATGCCCTGCCTTACCTTGTTTTATTTCTAGCCAGGTTTTCTTAATTTGAATTATCATGTCTACCTTTTTCCTCTTGGCTTTTACCTTTCTCTTATCCTATATACCTTTCTTTACTTCTTACTCTGTAGCTGGCTGTGTGGCTGGGTGGCTGGCCCCTGGTGTTCTCTCTTCTTCTCCTTTTTCTCTCTTTTCTCACTCTTCAATTTATTCTCTCTGTCTGGCAGCCCTGCCTATCCCTCTCTTCCGCCTAGCTGTTGGCCATTCATTCAGCTCTTTATTAGACTCATCAGGTGTTTTAGACAAGCACAGTATCACAGCTGCACAGAGCTAAACAAATGGAACATGAAAGAATGCAACACATCTTTGCATCATTAAACAAATGTTCCACAGCATAAACAAATGTAACACACCTTAAACTAATATTCTACAACAACAAATCCCCTTCAATAAGCTATACAACTGGTATGCAGGAAGTGACAGTTAGTGCTTATTACCAGCTAGACAGAATCTAGAATTACCTAGGTGGCAGACTTCTGCGTATACTGATGATGGAGTTTCTTGATTAAGGTTAGCCTCTCAGAATATTTGTGAGAGATTATCTTGATTATGTTAATTGGTTAACCCAAGCAACTTAATTATAGATGGGACCATCCCCTGGTTAAAATGCAGAAAGTGAGCCAGGCAGTAGCAAACATGGCTTTCTGCTTTTTGAGTGTGGACGCAATGTGACCAACCAGTCTCCTTCTCTAGCCACCATGCATGTTTTTGCTGTCTGCTGTCATGTCTTCCCTGTTACCATGGAGAGTATCCCTCTGGAACTGTAAGTCAAAATAATGCTTCCCTCTTTAAGTTGCATTTGTGAGCATATTTTATCACTGCAACAGGATAAATAGCTAAAGCACAGGGTTACCTGCCTCCTTCTCTACTCCAAACCAATCCAGTCATTGTTACTGTCCTGGAATCTACTGACTCACTCACAAAATCATTATGCATGACTTTTGTAGCATTCATACAATATTTCCATTAAAAACATCCCAAACACGTTTTCTTTGGTAAATACTTTCATCTATGGGTCTCATTTTATATATACTATGATAAGTAATAGGAGAAAAGCTAGGTTCCTCCAAATTCTGAAAGTTGAGAGGTCATTAAACTGAAATTCTCCTCTAGTTTTATTTCATGAATTTTAATCTCTTGGACATGTGGCTGTTTTAATAACTACACAAATGAGATGATAAGCATTGTGAGGTGTGAAGAGGGTAAGGTCAAGGGCATACTTTACATTACCAAATACTTTTCACTCCAGCTTGTTAGAGATGGATAGTTCAGGGAGGATGGGGAGGGGTTTGAATAGGTGACACTGACCATGTCTCAAAATATGACAAGAACCAGCTTAGTTCAAGTTCAGGAGGTAGAACTTCTCTTGAAGAGCAAACAGCAAATGCACAGGAGTGCAGCTAGAGTGGTCTATGAGGAACAGACAGGGCTGTGAAGAGAGTACAGGGCAAAGAACAGTATGTGTAGCGTAAGAGGAGCAGGCAACGCCTATGTTGCAGCCTCTTTAGAGCTGGGAGTTAATTCTAGTTTCAAGAGTCAGCAGCTAAGGATGTTAAACAGGGAGTGATGTGATCATACAGACATTTGAAAAGATCAGCCTGGCTGACATCTCTCTCTTCTCCCAGGGAAGGCTACTCATTCCCTGCAGCTCTTTGTGATCTCCCTTCACTCACACTGAGGTCACTTCTCAATCTTACTCCATGGATTTGTGAACAGACATGAAGGGATCAAACACTGTCAGATTTCTATGTTCACCCAGGAGATTCTACCCTCAGTTTTATGGTAGCTTCCTCTTTGAAATAAGTAAGCTGACTGGCTTCTCTCCCTGTCATCAGTTTATTTTATTTGTATTAAAAAACTTATAAATTAAACATTTTATATATATATATATATATTATATATATATATATATATATATATATATATATATGCAAAAGCTTATTCTTCTAGGCCCAGGCTTAACATTAAGTTTCCTTCAATGTCTCTTTACCATCTGTTTCTGGCATAGTCGTTCAAGTTGATTTTTAATCCCTTTTAATTGTATTGTACTTATTTATTATTCAGGATGCTTGTAGTCTTAGATCACGAGCCATTATTTTATTTCTTTTCAGTTTATAGCCAGCCAGTGGCATGGTCTCTGACAGGAAGAAGCTAATGCAGTTTGAGGATTACTTTCCTTAGGGCTATTTGCTCAAAGACCTACATTTCCCACCAAGCACAAAAGGTAAGATACATTTAAAAACAATGAGACTTCAGCAACAGAATCAGCAGTTTTTATCACGCATTAGTCTATGAAACAATCTTAAGTCAGAATGGGATGACTTCTTTGATTCTGGTCTTTGTCATCAGAACAAACCGTGACTTTCAATCTCTTATGATGGCATCTCTCACATTCCTGCTTCTCAGTTCAACTTTCATTAGGGATTTCTGTTTTTCCCCTTACACAGAGGGGCTGCAATATTATCAGGGTAGTATCCAATATTAAATTATTTATGTGTTATTTTCAGATCTTCTGCTCATCATGCCCTCTGGATTTTGTGTTTGTGACTGTGCATTTGGAAACCTTTAAAACTTGTAAAAAACAAATGCAATCTCTAGGGAGGAAAGCAGGGAGTTGCAGTCTCAAATGCCCATACTACAGGTGATTTGCAGTCTTGGGTGTTTTGAAGAGAGTAAGGGTGATTCTGGCAGCAGACATTCCATTTGTGGGACTAACATCCTAAGAATCAATAGACATTCCAGTTTGTGTGCTCTGTCTTGTCCTTTGCAATATTTTTATATCCATAGGACTATAATTAACGCAATACTTCTAATGCCTTTTCTAGTGGCAGCTTATGTGCCAGTGACATTTATTTCAAATACATTCACTGTGTTTCTCCAATGAAGTAAACACAAGAGAGGCTACAAGGAATGCTGGAAGTAAGGATGGCCAGTCCATCTGGGTTTTCTCAGAGTGCTCCAATTTTTCCACTGAAGTTCTTTAGTCCAAACAGACCCTGAATTACTATTCTAAACTTTAGTAACTGTGGAGATTGCATTTTATTTTAAAATTTCTTTGTATTTAGCCTTTGTATTTTTTTCCTCACAAGCAATACTTAGTGACGATCGTCAAATAAAATGTTCTTAAAAGGCACACGAAGAAAATAAGGATAGTGGAGGGGTCTGAGAAGAGGTTATCCGGTGAAATAAATGCTGTGCTATTCGTTGCTGCTCGTAAGAGAGCAGCAGACTTTAGGGGAAAAGGAGCAGGCAACATAGAAAAGTCCAGGCCCTCTGTGACAGCATTGATTTCCACCATCTCTGTCCTTTACTCATGTACTTCAAGAAAGACCATTCTCCTTTCAAGGCCATAATAAATTAGTGTCCCAGCCTTTTCACTTCAACCCCTGTAATTTTTGCCAAGGTTCTTTTTGTGTTGTAGTTGTTGTTGTTTTCTCTGAACCATGAAGGTGTGTGTAGGGGTGGAGGTGGGGGTCTCAGTAATGTTTCCTCCTTGTTGTCAACTTGACACACTTGGGAAGGGGGAACCCCCATCAGATTGGCCTGTGGGCATGTATATGGGGCATTTTCTTGATGACTAATTCATATAGGAGAGCCCACCCCACCTGTGGGTGGTACCATTCCTCAACAGGTAGGCCTGGGGTATATAAGAAAGGTAGCTGACTATGAGCCTGGATAAAAGCCAGTAAGCAGTGTTCCTACATGATCTCTGTTCTAGCTCCTGCCTCCAGGTTCCTGCCTTGAGTTCTTATACCACTTTTGTTTTGATGGCTTGTAAATGCAAGATGTGATAAATTCTTTCCTCCCAAGTTGTTTTTGGTCCATGTTTTTACCATAACAATGAAGGCCAATCTAGGATAGTCTCAAATTCAGAATGGAATAAAATATCCTTGAGCACCTGTTATTTAGAAAAAAATAGGTAGTCAACTATTGTTAAATACTGGCTTAGGAGCTAGACAGGTAGAGCCTGTCTATATAGTCTGTGCCACTCAGGATGATAAGTCAGAAAAGTTGCTATAGTGCAGGAACTCATGACCAGCCTTTGTAAGAGTTATAACCCTTTCTCTAGAAAAAGAAGAAAAATGTAAGTATAAGGCTCAAACTTCCTTCTACCTTTTCTTCTGACTTCTGCACGTGGCTTGAAATGCTGTCCTTTCATAGCTGTGTTTTCCTGTCCATGATCTAGCATAGCAATTCCTGAACTTTACTATGCTAGTCTACTGATTATGCATATTTATTTCTATTTCTTCTGCAAGATTCTTGGCAACAATGGCTAATATATTTCTGTTGCTGAGCACAGTACCAAACTCGTACTAAAAATGTCACAATCTATGATACTTTCTAACAGATTGAAAATGTAGAGAGAATGGTGATATTTGAGATATTACTGGATATGAGAAATTCAGATCTGCTTCAATACCTGAGAAAATAGTATAGAATTGAATAATTCATTTTTGACCCAATCTTGTTTCCCTTTATGGAAGGTGTTCATCAACTCATGCCACTTTTTCTGATTAGACTCTGTCCCAAAGATTCCATGCCCAAAGATTCCCACACCATGCTGTGGGTGTCTCAGTAACACTTAACATGTTGACTCATCTGTATAAAATATCTTGCTTTCTTTATTTCCACCCTGACAGCGTTTCCCTTCTTTCTCTAAAAGTATTAATCCTAAAAAAAAAAAAAATCCATTTTCAGTGTTACCATCTCCAACAATGCTTTTCTGGACTACATATCTTACCCTCAACAGCCTAATTAAGTAGATGCTTTGTGTGCCACACAATAGCTCATGCAAAATTTCACCATTCCTCTATCTCTCTATCTCACAATTGTCAGGTTTCTCTTTAGAGTAAAAACCTCAAGAGAAATTCACAGCAAGGGCAGTGACTAAATTTTTTCTGTTCATTTCTTAGCTAGTGCCTGTCATATATCGGGTAGAAAAGTGGTTTTTGAATGAATGCTTTTGAATCCAAAATTGGTAGCAATAATGTACCTTCCACTCTATTTCAAAGGAGCCATATTTCTTCTATGTTGTGCAGAGCGAATTGCCTTCCTATAGCTATTGCTTACTAGGGTGCTGTAGCAAGGCCATGCAAGTTCATCGGCTATAGATCTAAAGTTGTTTGCTGGCAATACATCAGGCTTGTATTGATTTTGCCCATCCTCTTGATTAGCAGCCATTTGCTGTCCTCTTTGGCTCAAAGTTGTGGATGGTTGGTTCTCACAATGGGGCTGACTGACAGACTCAACCTCTTCTAACTCGGTGATGTGATAATGTCCAAAAAATAGGTGGGAATTTTTTACTTTATCCCTGAATCATTTCTTCAAATAAGCCCAGTTTCTTTTCCTTGTGAGATATCAGTGTTCCTCTTCTATGGAGAACAATTAAGTGGATAGAATCCTGGCTTCAGAGGATGGGACCTGTGATTGAATTGTACTTTATTTTCGAGGGTCACTATTTGGTGCTAGGAATAATGAATTCAACTTTTTATCCCCTTCATCTGTAAAGGAGAGATAAGAATTCCTCCCTGGGTCTTGCTAAAGGAGTTAAGTGATAAAACATACAAATAGAATTTACACTTTTCCATTTATATCATTATATCTGATAAAAATTGTTCCCTCGGGAGATAGCTTCTTCTGCAGTTAAACATCAAAAAACCTCTTTGGATAAAAAAAAAAATATGTGTTTTTGGATTACAGAAAACAAAGTTTGTTTCTTGTGCTTTTATCACACACTAGTTTTTTGTCATTTGGTTGTATAATACTTGTATGAAAATACCCAGTCCTCTAAGATCCAGTTGGATATAAGTGTGTGGGCTCATTCTCCATTATCATGGAGCCAATGTTGACTTGGCAGATGGGACATTGCTTGCTATGGACAGTCAAGCTACAGGTAGTTGCTTGGGTAATAGAATCTGAGAATGAGTTGTTCTAAATAGCATTTGTTGTTGTGAGAGCAAAATCACAGGGAATAAAATATTTGGAAGATAATTGAGATGATATAAGCAATGTAAGTAGAGGACATCAGAATGAGTAAGCAAGATTTTCATAGCCCAGCAGGGAGGAAGTGTGATAGTAAACAGCAATCTCAAGTACTATTGTCATTTCATAACCATAGTATAATAGGGGAAAAGGTATGGAAAATAAGAACAATAAAAGCAATAAGAAAAATCACTGTGTGATTAGCTATTACATTCACATCAAGAAATGGAAGAAGAGGTGGCTTTCCATTGGTGTAAACTTATACTGTTCAGTCTGGGTTCTCCATCATCTGAGACATGTCTAGGAAGATGGTCTTGGATTTTCCAGACATGATATAAGTTTCATGGACATAATAGTGTTAAGATAAATGAACAATGATGACATCTAGGGGCCAGGTGTCATTCTTCCTAGTCTTGTTTATCACACAACATCTGCTGTATGGAACTCTACATACAACTTGGTGTATATAGTAGCTTGAATGAGAAATATCTCCTACAGTTTCATATATATGAATATATATATACATATATATGTATATATATGCATACACACACACACACACACACACATATATATATATATATATATATATATCACTTGGTTCCCTGTTGGTGGTACTGTTTTTGAAGGTTATGGAACCTTTGGGACATGGAGCTTTCCTGGAGGAAATACATCTTAGGTGCACAGGTGGTAATGGTGGGTGGTGGTGGTGGTGGGGATGGGGGAGTGGTGGGAATGGTGGTGGTGGTGGTCTGGTGGGGGTGGGGTTGGTGGTGGTGGAGGTGGTGGGGGTGGTGGGTGGTGTTGGTGGTCATGATGAAGGTGTGGTGGGGTTGGTCGTGGTGAGGGTGTAGAGGCGGTGGTGGTGGTAGTCATCGTTGTGGTGGTGGTGGTACTCTGAAAATTTTGTCTTTGCCTGACTTCCAGTTCTCTCCCCACATTTCTTAATGTGTCAGTGAAATATGGTCACCTGGCTTCTTTCACTGGCTATGCTGTCCCCATCATCATGATTTCCTCCTAGAACTGTAAGCAAAAATAGTCTTTCTCCTATATGTTGCTTGGATCATGGTATTTTATTACAGTAACACAAACCAACACACACAGCATGGTGGTATGTTGTCATAAAGGCCTCAATCATGTGTAACTAGAATAATGGAAAAGACAAGTGGGAAAATAAAGTTGAAACATTTCCATGTCAAGGTGATCCTCACAGACTCAGATTTAACCACTGAAAGTCACATGTTACTTTGTGGGAAAGTTGGGTAAGATAGAATCAAGTGAGACATTGTAACAGAGAACTGCTGGGTCTCCCAAAGTGATAGAATATGCTGCGTTATTTGTCCTGTATTGTTCTATAGAACTAAGTCAGTATGGTACTAGGTACTAGATTAAAGGCTGTAGCTGAAGTTTTCCTGTGTCCTGCCCAGACCCAAGTAAACACACAGAGAGTTATATTAATTAAAACTGCTTGTCCATTAGCTCAGTCCTACCACTGACTAGCTCTTACACTTAAATTCAGCCCATTTTTGTTAATCTATATGTTGCCACGTGTTCTGTGGCTTTACCTGTGTGCCATTACATGCTGCTCTCTGGACAGCGGGCTGGCGTTTCCTGACCCAGCCTTCCTCCTCCCAGAATCCTCCTTGTCTGCTTATCCCGCCTATATTTCCTGCCTGGCTACTGGCCAAGCAGCATTTTATTAAACCAGTATACAAAAGCATTATTCCACAGCAAAAAGCCTACTGTATCTCAGAAGTATTACAGGTAGCCATGAGCCTGGTGGCATCTTGGCAAGGGTTGTATGTATGTGTTTAGAGATTTTGAAAAGCACATGGAAGCATTTTGCAGAAGTGTCCAAGTATAGATTTTATACTCTGTGATGATGAAAGTATATATACATAAGCATGCTGTAGAAAGGGTTTGGCTAGAGTGAAGTGGTCTTCAAATTATATTGCAACTCATATAAAGAAAAAAATCACATAGAGAAGTGGGATGGGGGCTGAATGATATAGCAGGTGATAGGGTTGGTTCAGATTGTGAGAGACAGAAATACCAAGATTAAAAACAAGAGATTTTGAAGAATCACAGAGAAAATAAATTTAGGATCAAATGGTAAGGTCAGTTATTAGAAAATCTGATATGAATATTCTGACATCATTAAGTCTGAATTTTATTTCTGTCTCTGTCTCTGAATATATATATATATATATATATATATATATGTGTGTGTGTGTGTGTGTGTGTGTGTATAAAATATAAATGTGCTTTTCCCCTTTGATTGAGAAAATTCAACTTAATGAGCAATTCCATAGATTCTCAAGGGTAGGCAATTCACAGAGAACTGAGGGAGACTCAACATTTTTCTTTAATCTAGAAATTAAAATTTTATGTAATGCTTTTTTTATCTCAAAGTTCCACTCTTACACTTGAAGGTATTATTCTCCTGTCTCTTAATCATCTGTAAAGTCTTTAATTTAAAAAAA
>CABHPP010094306.1:789-45738 GCA_902168425.1 Peromyscus attwateri
TG
The DNA here is from genome assembly GCA_902168425.1 of Peromyscus attwateri. Classification (NCBI taxonomy): domain Eukaryota; kingdom Metazoa; phylum Chordata; class Mammalia; order Rodentia; family Cricetidae; genus Peromyscus; species Peromyscus attwateri. The sequence goes on from CABHPP010094306.1 coordinate 792, forward strand.
TGTGTGTGTGTGTGTGTGTGTGTGTGTGTGTGTGTGTGTGATGTGTGTTTGGATGCCTGCAAAGGCCACAAGATTGTGTCACATCCTCTGGACTTGGAGTTACAGGTGGTTGTGAGCTGATAGATGTGGAGGCTGGGGATTGGAACTGACTGTCTGCAAGAACAGCAAGTGCCCTTCACCACTGAGCAGTCTCTCCAGCTCCAAACTCAACTTTTAGGAAAGTATGAAGCATCACTTCCCTACCTACTTCTGTGGTTTGGCTATACTTGCATATGTAGGATATGACTTGTGTTAGAGGATTGGTCCTCAGTAAGGTGATGTCAGGAGACGATGTGGACCTTTAAGAGGTGGAGCCTTGTGAGAACTCCTTAAGAAATTGAGGGTGCCATCTTTGAAAGAGGTTATGCTGTTCTTACTTGACACAGAGTTAATTATCAAGAGAGATATTTGCAAGAATAAGTTTGATCCCTGAATTCTGTCTACTTTCCTGTCTCAAGATGAGCTCTCTTCTGACATATACTGCCACTTCTGTGATGATACTGACCATTAGCAGAGCTAAGAGACTATGGGTGTCAAGGTGCAAATCTTCAGAATGAGGAGCTGAATAATCTCTTATATACAAGATCAGGCTACCCCAGATACTTTATTATCGAAGCAAAAACCTGATTAATATGCTGCCTTTATTTCAAAATAGTTTTGTAACTAGGTCCCTGGCTTTTATTTGAATCCCTTATGGTCTTTCCATCACAAACCAGTCCTGTGACTTTCAGACAGTACAAAATGAAAATGTGGGAACTTTGTCAAGAAATGAATATAATGTTAGCATAATTTTTGCAGAATATTAAAGTAAATGCAGGCAGGGTCCTTGGAGACAACTGTACAGTTCACATGCTATAAAGTAGCCCTCTCTCACACATGTGCTGTGTGTGTGTGTGTGTGTGTGTGTGTGTGTGTGTGTGTGTGTGTTTGTGCATGTGCAGTGTGCATGCACGTGTGACTACATCTTCATATACGTGTGGGTGCACATGAATGTGGAAGCCCATATTGGCCTTGTATGTTTTCCTTGATAACTCTCCACATTCTACACCAAGGCAGGGTTTCTTTCTTTCTTTTTTTTCATTTTTCTTTATTAGGAAATTTTCTACTCACTCCACATACCACCCACAGATCCCCACTTCTCCCTCCTCCCACCCCCAGCCCTCTCTCCCAAGCCACCCCACATCCCCATATCCCCCAAATCAAGGTCTCCCATGGGGAGTCAGCAGAGCTCAGCACACTGAGCCTAGGCAGGTCCAAGCCCCTTCCCTCTGCACCAAGGCTGCGCAAGGCGTCACACCACGGGCACCGGATTTGTAGAAGCCTGTCCATGCACCAAGGACAGATCCCGATCCCCCTGCCTGGGTGCCCCCCAAACAGTTTGAGCCAAACAACTGTCTTCCGTATCCAGAAGGCCTAGTCCAGTCCCATGGGGGCTCCACAGCCACCAGTCCACAGTTCATGGGCTTCCACTAGTATGGCCTGTCATCTCTGCATGTCCTCCCATCATGGTCTCGAAGACTGCCGCCTGCAGAATCCCCGCCTCTCTCTCATCAATTGGATTCCTGGAGCTCAGCCTGGTGCCTGGCCGTGGATCTCTGCATCTGCCTCCATCAGGCACCGGACAAAAGCTCTATGATGACAGCTAGGTTATTCGCTAGACCGGTCACCAGAGTAGACCAGTCCAGGCACCCTCTGGACCACGAGGCAGGGTTTCTTGCTGAGCCAGACCTCATCATTTTGAACAGCGTGGTCAGCCAGCTTGCTACGGGGATCTCTTATCTTCGCTTCCTGCATGCTGGGATTGCAGGTGGGCTGTCAGGCCCTTCTGGGGTCTGAAATCTGCTCTCCCACTGTGCACAGTCAGTGCTTCTCCTGCTGATCCATCTCTTCATTGCCCGTAGCATATTTTAAAATATTATTAGTTTGACATCGTCACACAAGTAAATGGGAGAAAGAGTAGCTCTTTCAGCAAATGATATTGGACAGCTGAACAGTCATGTTCAAAAAGTAAATTTAGACTATAGTCGTAGATCTTACAAAAAATGTACTGAAAATGAATCACAGAGCTGATTGAGAGCAAAAACTAAATATTTCTGAAAAGAAAACACAACAGTAAATCATGTGTTGGATACATACAATAGCACAAGCAGCCAAAGAAAAAGTAGATAAATTGATCATCAAAAATTTTTCAATTGTGTGGCAAACAATATCATCAGGAAATCAAAAGTGACAACCATACATATCAGTAAAGACCTTGTATCCAGAACACATGCTTGTCTCTGTTATTACAACTCAGTGATAACAAACAAAGTACAGCAGCCCAATTAAACATTAGCAACTCCAAAGAGAAAAACAAATGGCCAGTGTGCACAGGAAATATTATTCATTAACAAAGTCCTGAAAATCACAATGAGATAACCACTTTATACTCCTTAATGTGGTTGTAATGCAGGCATTAGTGAGGATATGGAGATATTTGAAGGCCCCAAAACTGCTGGTAGAATTGAAAAATGGAACAAACACTATGGTAAATGATTTGGTCATTCCTAAAACATTAAATAAAGAACGGGCCTATGACTCCACAGTTCTTCTCTTAGTTATATTTCCAAAAGAAAAGCATTTACCTACATGAAGACTTGTATATAAATGCTTATAGCAGCATCATTCAAAAGTACTGAAAAGAGGAAAAATACTCAAGCATCCATCAATGGATGAGTGGATTGCTGAGACCATAAAATTAAATACTTGAACATAGAAAAATATGAACTACTCATACTAGGTACAGTTTGAATGGGCATCACACCAACAAAGACCCATCAGAAAGGCCCTAAATTGTGTGGATTTGTTTATATTAAAGGGCCAACCTGTTGAAATTCATAGAGACATAAAGGAAGAGAGTGGCTAGGTGTAGATGGGTCTGGGATGAGAAATGCCATGTAATTGGTACAGAGCTTATTTTGGGGTTGGTTAAAGTATTCTAACAGTAATCATTGTGGTGGCTTCACATTGGTGAATTGTATATTTTAAGAGGATAAAACCATGGTATGTGAAGCATACCTTAGTAAACTGCTAAAGTAGTCAGCTCAAGGCCAGAGAGATGGCTCAGTGGGTAAGGGCATTTGCCATGCAAGCCTGGGGACCTGAGTTCTTTTCCCAGAACCCATGCAAAATATATTGACATAAAAACATAGCTCTCATCCTAACAACAGTGAGATAGTTTATTCAGGAGCCAAATATGAGTAACCACAGCACAGGAAAATAAATTAAGGTTCCATGTTCACATGGTAAACAGTTTGATGAAGCTTTTACAGTAATAGTAAAAAGAAAGCCAGAAACCAAAGCATTAAAAATACTTTTGTGGAAACATTGGGTAGGCTGGCTACAGCAAAGTTGGGGAATCTGTGTTCTAGGCCTCAGATGCTATTTGATAACATTCCTAGCCTCCCTTTAGATGGAGGCAGCCTGTGGCCTGTAACACATTTCCAAAAATTTTCACCTGTTACTCACAAAGATGTTAGGTTGGAAACAGAGATGGGAAAGGAATGACTATTTAGGGGACTAAAAATAGCCCAAGATAAATTGTAATCGGGCTGTGGATCTGGAAGTTCCAACCACTCCACAATCACTGAAGCTCTGATAAATCAATCAGTTTCTCACAGGTTCATTGTAAAGCTTGGCTCATTCCAAGGGCTTTATTTCATAGCTGGGAGAAGGGAACTCTACCTCCACCTGAATGCAGTGAGATGTCCACCTATTCCCACTGCCACATATCATACACACCCACACACAATAACAATACATGATATTTTAAATCAACCTAGGAGTAGTGAGAGAGTACATTTGCACATGAATGCTATCATACCACCCATTCTCACATCTCTCTATTGGCTTGCTGCTGCACTGTGTATTTCCGACATATTTTAACATGACAAAATGTCTGCTCATTTCTCCCACTCCATCTCTTACTACTGCCTGTCCACATCTTTTCCTATAGCCATTCTGACTTCCCTGTCTTTCCTGAAGGCACCACATGGGTTATTTTCTGCCCCAGAGTCATTGTACATTTCTACTTAGTAAAAAAAACAAACAAACAAACAAAAAGCTTTATAGTCTAGAAGTCTGCATGGTTGTGTTTTCCCCTTGATTTGGGGAGGGTTCATCTTGAAACACTAACTATTGGATGCTTTATATTTTATAAGGTCTGCAACACTTGCAGTGGTGTCTGACGTGTTTAAAATTTTTGCTATCATTGGTCTAACCAGTCAAAGGAATAATTTTGATAAATCTCCAGGAGAAATAACAGAACACACGATATTGTGATTCTGTCTGAGTTACATTGTTACCTGAGTATTCCTAATACTATGTGGGCTTCTTTGTGAACTAGACATTGAGACCTCAGAGGGAAGAAGAAATGTCCCATTCAATATTTTACCCTCTTGGGGAGGCAAATGGTGGTGCCTAGAATTTTATTTTTGATGGAAGGTGGGAAAGCTGTTCTGATAGGTTTATCATCTCAACTGCCTGCACCAGGAGGTTCAGGCCTGTGGTTCCTTGTTTTGTATCTTCTGTTCTTTTATAAATAATTTCTTCCTGATTAGCGTTTTCAGTAAACACAGGAAGCTCTCGCTTCTGTGATCTCATTGCTCAAAATATAAAGACATAGAAGACATTGTGACTTCAGTCATAAAACTGTAATAAAATTTTAACTCATAGCAATTAACCACTGCTTTTGATGTGATAGTCATTGTGTGATGCTTTTAAAATTTAAAATCCCATTAATTATTTCTTATCAAGACATTTATTAAATGCATTATACTGAGCAACCATAGCTTAGAAAATAATAGAAGCAGGATTTAAATCAAAGCCAGACCTGAAGCACACACCTACATCCATCATAACTACTGTTATCTCAGGTGTTATAACTTTCCCATATGAATTACTACATTTAGAGATGAGGAAGTAAAGATCAAGATATGCAGTATGCCCACCCCTTCCCTTCTAGATATGCCAGGATGGTGCCGGGAGTGAATGGTCCTGGCATTGAATACATAGTCAATACACGGTGACTACACAGCGACTACATAGGAGTAATTGGACAGGTTTACAGATCATGACTGCTTTTTTTGAATTCTGGACAGTGGCAGCCAAGGACACATAACACATGCATTGTCTTTATTGTCTTTCCACAAGTCACCTGTGAATAGGTGCTTGGGTGGAATCCTTTCCCCCTTGTTCAGAGCTGCCACTAAATCATCAAGGCTATCAAGAACTTCAGCACTATGAAGACAGCCATGGGAAACCTCTAGCAGTCTAAATGAGGAGACAGAACTGACTTTATATCAGCAATCACCTCTACGTGGCCACCAGCCCAAACCCAAAAGAAACATTTTTAGAAGCTCTGTCCCCATTTGTTTAAAAATATGGTCACCCTTCAGCTAACACTAAGGGAACAAGACTCATAAAATGCAGTTGAGGCACAGAGAGTTTTACCATTGGCTTAGCTCAAGTTACATTCGTGCAACCTGTTGTTGCCAGTTTGTCTCTGGTTAATTGTTGAGTAAAACATGTTCATAGATCACATTATTTTAAAAAATCACATTACTAATTCAAAAATAAATGCAATCATATTATCTTCTAGAATTTAGCTCTAACTTTTGCATCTAAAATTTGCTGAAAAGTAATTCTCTTTACATTTTGTAAATGTCTAAATGTCTTCACTAGAACTCCTGTTTGTGTGTCAACATAAACTAAGTGTTTGAATTAATTCAATACTGCAGGTGTAATATGAGACAGAGGTATGGTGTGAGATACATTCTCATGCAGTTGAACTTCTTCTATTACTGGTTCTACACTTTATTATATGTATGTCCTTCTGATAGAATCTTAATTGCCCAAGTATTATATCCCTTAAACCCCTAATCTCATATTCCTAATAAAAATGTTTCCTTCTAGGTTTCTTTTTTTATTAATTGAGAGAGATTTGTGAGAGTTAAACAGACATGTCTTGTATAAAGAATTATAGCTCAGACCTAGGAAGATAGCTCAGTGGGTGAGAGAGCTTTCTATGCAAGCAATGATTATCTGAGTTTGAATGCCTAATGTACATGTAAAAAGCCAGGTATGACTGTGAGCATCTATAACCCTAGAATTGGCAAGCATAGACAGAAGGCTTTTGTCATCCAACCTGGCAAAATCCATGAGCTTCCAGTTTACTGAGTGATACTACTTCAAACCAATAAGTCAGAGAGTAATAGAAGACAAAAAAAATATCATCTGGCCTCTGCTTTCACATTCACTGACATATGTACTCATACTCATTGTGATGGCTATTTTTGCTAGTAAACTTGTCTACATCTGGAATAAACTAAAACTCCAAAATGGAGGGGAACACCTGTGAGTGATTTTTGCTAAATTTAAAAAGGGAGGATCCATTTGTAATCCAGATCTTTGAAGTGAGAAGACACACCTTTAATCCAGATCTTTTGTGATGGGAAGACACACCTTCTGCTGGAAGACTACAGAAGGACATGGAAGGAGGAAGCATTTGCTCTTCACCTTCTTGCTCTTGTCTTTCTAGCAACTCCATTCCTTTGCTGGCATTAGAGCTTACTTCTTTGAGGTTCTCTATATACTGAAGACCAGCTGAGACATTCAGCCTCATGGACAGAACAACTACTGGATTCTTGGACCTTCGATTCATAGGCAGCCATTGTTGGATTAGCTGGACCACAGCCTATAAGTCATTCTAATATATCTCTCCTCTCTCTATCTCTCTGAGAGAAAAGAAAAAAGAAAAGAAAAAACTATGAATTAACTTTCTTTTGGTTCTTGAATTGAACCAGTTAAGAATCCACTCACTAAAGTGATTGTCTGATTTAGGTGAGCATCTCTGATTGAGAAAAGAGTGGAGGTGTTCTAAGAAATCCGATTCTAACTCTTAATGCGTACAAGGCTGTGAAATAATTCTCTGGGGTTCTGTAATTATAACCAGAAAGATGAAGTATACAGAGTTGTCAGATGTATACTACACATGCGTGGAAGTCAGGGGCTGGAGAAAGTTGGCCAGCAGAAATGGTTGTCAGTGCAGGAATGGTAGTCCTAGAAGGCGAGCCAATGCCTAGAAAACCAAAGACAAGAAAGAGATGTTGGTGAGCAAGTAGAATGACTAACACCAAGCACACCTTCCTGAGGCACACATACCGTAGTTCACTTATTTCATGTGCTTCACTACCCTGTCAGTTTAGAGCACAGAATTGGCCAGACATTCATTTCTAAATCAAGAACTTAATTTTAAGTGCCTTGGCTAACTGAAGAATTTTTTCAATGATTTGATAGTATATATTCCAAAGTAGAGTTTTTGTTAGTAGTGATGACAAAATGTTGTCTTTAGTGATTTGAAACTCTATAACATAATGAGCATAAATTACACTAAGTAATTTGTAAGTAAACTGTAATGAGAATTCTTAAATAATGCCAATATTTTTAATTGGTAAAGAACATAGTATTTCTTTCTTGGAGGAAAGAAGCAAAGAATTCCATTTATCCCTTTGATAAATTTCCCCCTTTTTTTCAACAGTCTCATATATTTCCTTTCATTTTTTGTCAGATGCAATTTCTCAAGCTGAACAGGGGTAAACTCTATTCATTTCCACATTGTCACTCCTCTTCAGTTTAGCTATAAATGAAATGAAAGCATATTGTGCAGCCAGAACCCACGTATACTGAAATGACAGAAAATGCTCTCAACATACAGAGACAAGTGTTGTGTATATTTGGGCATTATGCGACTTTTTAGTTTTACATTGGCATGAGTTAGAAGATGCTTCTTAAATTAAGGAAAGTGTAAACAAAAAAAAATAGGACAAAGAAAAGAGGACCCATCCAATAGAAATCAAAATTTCAACTTTAAGATAATATGCATAAAATTTTTCTTGGCCTGGAATATATGTACAGTGTGGCATTAGTCCCATATAGACAAATGGAATTTAGCTATGGGGAGTTACTTGATTCATTCAGCCATGTGTGATAGGTCAATTAAAATGCTTAAATTGGCAAATTCTCAATAGAGCAAATATTTACTCCAATGTGGATCATTATCCAACAGATCTATTACACTATATAAATAAAACGAAAACAGTGAAAGGCAAAAAGCAAACAGCAGAGATTTAAAGATCAGGAAGACTCTGTTCATTATGCACCTGGTGTAAGAAACAGAACAGTAAACACAAAGAGTGGACACAGATCCTGTTTCCTGTTTTGTAAGCTAAGATACAATGTTTCTATTTTTAAACAAATTGTTATGCATCTTCTATGCTATAAGTACTGTTTTAGGCATTAAATCTGTATGAAGTAACAGTTATCCACACCTGGTTTTCTTGGTGAATGAGGAATACAGAAATAAATACATCGCATTGGTAGTAGTTGGAGAAAAGGACTTAGGACACAGAATGAGAAAGGACAACTCACAGTGGTGAGCAGATGGTATGTAGTGTGTATGTGAGTGGACAGGTAGTTTTAAATAGAGGGTCAGGAAATACTCCATTACATAGGTGATACTTAAGGAAGATATAAAAGAGATGAGGGACTCAGTGGTTTTGATATATAGAGCAAGGAGGTTTTAGAAACAGGTAACAACAAATGTGAAGCACTTGAGGACTGTAGTAGAGTGAGCAATAGGAGAGACTGGGACAGAGAAGTGACAATGAAAATCAGTTTACATAGGCTTTTGATGTTCATCACTGGCTTATTCTTCGAGTCTTTGGTCTCCAGCTTGTAGTACTAATTTTGGAGTTTCCAGAGTTTAGAATATAAGGCCTAGATGGAGAAATACGTCATTGTAGTGGGCCTTTGAAGGTTCTGTGTATCCCCAGGTTCCTAGCTTGCTCTTTCTGCTCCCCAGTCAGCTATAAACAAACGGCTCTCATCTACCACTTATACTTATCACTACTTTGTTTGACCACATGTACATGGTCAAACAGGCATGGAATGAACCTTCTGAAATCATTAGCCTCTTATCTAAAATACACCTCTCACCTTTAAGTAGTTTCAATTAGATATTTTGTCACATTGACCACAGAGTTAAGCAATGTAAGATTGTTGTAGAAAATAACTCTCTGGGACTAGGGAGATGCTCTCATTGGCAAAGTATTATGCTTCCCAAGCATGAGAACCTGAGTTTAGGCCCTGACCTTACCCAGTGTTTAGAACATGGTGGTTCATGCTCATGATCTCTGGGAAGCAAAGGCAGGGAGATCCCTGGGGAGCAGTGTCTAGCCTAGCCTAACAGATGAGCGCTGGTCCCACTTGCGATTCTGTCTCAATTACAAGATGAATAGCTCCTGAGGAATGACACCTGAGATTGACTTCTGACCTCTACACATACAGGCACACATGTACTGACAGACACAGCATAAAAATAAGAGTAAAAAAGAAATCAGTTCTCTGCCAAAATAGGGAAGTATTGGAAAGGTTCTGTCATATGAACGACATGCTGTGATATTTTAATAGGATTCCTCTGACTGCCATGTGATAGCAGAGAACCAAGGAAATAATCTGTGGGAATTTAAAGACAAGCTAATCTCCCTGACTTCACAAAAAAGCATGATAGAGTTGAGAGAAATTTGAAAGAAGGTAATGGAAAGAAATTCAGAGTGAGCGAGGGGATGGCCAACCTCTAGGTGTGTGTTATTGGGTTGGACGTAGTAATAAGAAATGAAACCAAAAATTATCCCAGGGAATCTTGGTTTGAAACAATGAAAGATGTGGTTACTATACAAGTAAATGGAAAAGACTACAGAATAAGATAGGAAAAGAAAGCAGAAATCTTCAACTGGTAATGAGTTTCAGATGCATGTATTTCATAGGGGCTATCAAGGATGTATGTGTAAGCGTTGGGATCAGCAGCCATATGTCCTTACAGTCAAGAAATTTTATAAAATCACAAACACAGTGACCACAGATACAAAATAAGCATGAATCTAAAAAAATGGAGCTATGTTCACTTCAGTGTTTCATGGTCAGAAAAGTAAAGTGTAAGCAGCAAAGGAGAATAATGAAAGACAAATGAAAAGAAAGAATGGCAGGAGGCTGCTGAGTCCTGGAGAAAAGTGAAAAATGCTTCTATAGGGAAAGAATAGTCTACAGTAGCAAGTACTGATGAAATACCATACTGTGATTGGATTTGACACATACTGCCCCTTTGAACTTACTGCCTCCTGTTAGAAGAATATCAGTTTTGAAATGGTTGGTTTTTGTGGTTGTGCTAAATTTAATATTCAGGACTGGTTTCCTTTATGATTAATGGAATGCATGTATGGGATGGATTTTTGAGTACTATGTGCTTTTTAATATAGAGCCAAGGAAGCAATATGATAAAGAGACATGCTATTTGGACATAGCACAGGGGTGGTCCACTACCCCTCAGCTTGATAGCTAGCATAGTACATAAAAAAAATCATCAGCTTATGTATAAGGAACTCAACATATGGCTTAAAGTGTCTCCTTTCAATTTCTAGCCTCATGCTTAAAACTCTGTATATAGAAAACTTTGAAGAAAGTAGTCTTCTGTGTATGTGCTAACTTCATCAGAAGAGCTCTTCATTCCTTATGAATACCTTTTATGATCACTATCAATATTTTCTTTCATTGGCAAAGACTGTCATCATCAGCAGCAAATTAATTGTTTTCAGCATAAAGATGCTAGTATCAAAATGGTCACTAAGATTGCACTTAGAAAAAAAAACACAGCATTTATAAGGGGTTTCCCTTTCTTCCCAGCCTGGTATCCTTTTGTTAAATGATATGTGAACTGGATCTAGAGATCTCACCTTTTGTTCATAGTCTTTGCCTGTTGTCTACTGCTATGATATCGCACACACCATACCCACTGGTCCAAAAGGAGCATGGCATAACTTAGGAAATCATGGAAAATAAAGAGCATGGTAACCAGAAGTGTGTGGAAATGTATGTAAGTATAGTCTTTCCAACCTCTGTGCCTGGCTTTTATCTCTGTTAGTCTACCAATCCCTTTTTATATCCAGGTAATGACTTGATGAGAAAAATAGAATTGCATTTACTGTAACCAATATTCTTGTCTCATCCCTCAATTACTTGGCGTTGGACCATTTTTATCATTAAAGACTAAGTTAAAATTCGCCTCCTAGGCAAGATGCCCATTGAAATTGCTAGCTATACAAACTTTGTAGAAAATATTGGTCATATTATTAGTGGGAATTCATGTCCAAGTACTATCTTTATTAAATCATCATTTGGAATGTGATCCCTTCAGTCACATAATTTTACACTCTAGTCATTCAACATGTTTTATAAATTGGTTTAATCTGTATATATAAGTATAGTAAGTCCAGTGTTATTTTATTAAGAAAAATTGTCAATAATTTTTCTGTTTACACAAGCCGTTTGCTAGTTATTGAGGCTAACAAGAAACATACAGACCTTAACTTCCTGAAACTCAGAGACTAGAGTTTAGAAATGATCTAGTTCAATTATTAACTTTATTGTTGAGAAAATTAAGGTTCCAGTACATTTAATAAATTTCTCAGAATTTAGAATCCAAGCCATCTCCTGTCTGTCTAGTGAGTGTGATTTCTACTTCTTTAACATTCTGACTTCCTGTCCATCCTGTGTGTTTAAAAACAAGAAGAAAAAGGTTTAGATATTTGGTCCATTATTCTCCTTTCTTGATATTCCAAATAGCTTTGAGACAGCCTTCTGTTCTGCTAAGTCTAAATCCCATTCCTTTTGCTATCAGGTAGCCAGTAATTGATAGGTGGTTTTCAGAGCTGGAGATCACCCCTTGGGTGACTCTAGACTAGAATCCAACTCTCTCACTAAGCAAGCTCATTGCCTTTAGAGACAGGGCTTTTCAATTATTTGAGACCATCACACTTGCTCCTAAAGTTGCCTTCTTTTCTCTATTAATATAAATGGCTTCAAAACCCTGCACGGAGCTGACAGCTCTTTAAATGTTGAATTTTTAAATGTCTGAAATATAAGGCTGTTTTTTGAGACATCATGGAATACATAAAGCAAGTGTTTTTTTTTTTTTTTTAAGGAGGTTTTTCTTCCTTTTTTGGTCCAGATATAAACAGTCTACAATCAATTCCTCAGGAGCCACTTGTCATTTCTTGTCTTCATTTTCACAGTGTGGGTGAAGTCATGTCAGACTTTACTTTTACCCAGAGGTTAAAAAAATTGCTTATCAGTTCTTGGCCTTGCTTCAACTGCTGTATAAAAATAAATTGGCCTCTCTCCATAAGTTCAAGAAGACCTGTTTCCAAGTGAGTCTTGTCGGAGGCTGCAGGATATTATGCAGGTAAGCAAAATACCATGCCTGTGCTTGAAGAGTTTACAAAATGTTCAGAATTAAACCCCTTGGAAAAGAGAAGCTCAGAGAAGGAAAAGAGGCATCACATTATTACTGTGGTTTCATGAAGTGTCTCTGTGGACGTTATGAATTTCCACAGTAAGTCTGTGATGTAGCTGAGGTCCCCATGCCTTGGATGATGGCAAGGAATCCAGAGCTTATGTTCAGAGACAGGCAGTATTCTGTTCCCCCTGAAAACAAAGGGCAGTCAGTGACAGTGGAGAAGTCATGGCCAGCACAGTCAGCATGCATAGCAGAACAGGATTACAGTTCAGGAAGTGGTCTCCTCTAAACTGCTTAGGACTAGAAGCACCTTGGACGTTGGAATATTTACATATGCACAATGAATCTCATGAAGATAGTAAATTCATTGATGTTTCACACATACCTTGTACACTTATCATGAATGTAAATATACACAATATCTTTTTGTGTCTACATTTTGACTACAACCCATCCCATGCAGTCAAGTGTAGACATTTCTACCTGTGACATGTGACATTACATCAGAATGGTTTGGATTTGAGGGTGTGGCCCTTGAGAAGCTACACATACTCTAGTAGATGGCTCTGTATCACACAAATACATGAAGAACAAAATTGGCACATTATGTTTTTTTAAAAAAGAGTAAGAACCCATGAAATTCAGAGGAAATAGTGGAAGGAGATAAGGGAGGGATTCAATGGGAGGAAATGAGGAGTGAATTGAATCAAAATACAGTATATGCATATAAGATACTCTGAAACAATAAAAATTGTTTTAAAAAATTGAATTTTGGAACATTTTTAGTTTTCCAACTAGGGGTGCTCAACCTGTAAATCACACACACACACACACACACACACACACACACACACACACACACACATTGTGATTATATATATATATAGATAGATATATAGATATACATATATATATTCCATTGGCTATTTCTAACTCTTAGAAATATAGCTATTGCTACTACATCAACTAATAAACCCTAATTCAAGATGATGTCTTAGAGACCAGAAGGTATAGCCTTGAAGTGTCAAGCCAACGCTTACATCATTGGTGGTGTTTCATTTGTAACCTCCTAAGTGATACTCGTGTACCCAGATTTAAGTTCTGTCACATTCTAAAGTTGGAAATCTGCTAGCTCTGCAGTCTTCTCTCATTTCCTTACATTCTGTTCTGACCTCCTGCGATATTCTTAGTTCCTCAGAAACTCTGACATTCCTTTCTCTGAATTTTTTCCAAATGCTTTTTCTTTCAACCACCTTATCTCCATCTCTCCTTACCCAAACACCAGGTTATGCTGAAGATTTCGGTACAAGTGTCTGTTTTCTGGGGAAATGTCCCTTACATTCCCAGGCCATGTGATCTCTCCCTTTGCATGACACCCAGTAACATTTTTGTATGAACAGTTATAAAAGCTTTTTGTTAACATTTCATAAACCAGGACACAAGGATCTGTAAAGACACTATAACTTCTTTATCATTGAAGTCCCAGAACTAACACATCATATGTGGAAGGCCTGCTATTACATGGTAATTAATATCACAGTTAAAAAAAACTATTTAGAAAAAATTTAAGGATGTCTCTATCCCTTTATTATTGAGTATTATTACAACTGCTTTCTGTATCAAAGAACTATTATAGATGATAGGTAAACAATGATGAATAAGCAGGAAAAACAGATCAGGTGCATTGATAATATATGTGGTCCTGTTACTTTCTATTGCTATTGTTTCTATATTGTTAAGAAAATCCATACTATATGAAGTAATCCACGGTTTAAGTATATAGAATCTTTTATAATTATAGCCTTTAAAATTACTCAAAGATAACTAACAGAATGTCATTATTTTTTTTCATTCCAATAATAGATGGTAGCTGTATTGGTCAATATTCTCTAGAGCAACACAACTGATAGAATGGACGTATATAAAGGGACAGTTTATTAAACTGGCTTAGACAATACAGCTGGAGTAGTGTAACTCCATAACTCTAACAGCTGCCTCCTGCCAGAAAGGCCAAGAACCTGGTGGCTGCTCAGTCAGTGAGGCTGGCGCTTCAGCAGTTCTGTGGTGGTTTGAATGAGAATGACCCCCATAGGCTCATATTTGAATACTTTGTCCCCAGTTGGTAGAACTATTTGAGAAGGATCAGGTAATGTGGCCTTCTGGGGTGGGCTTTGAGGTTTCAAATGCCCACACTATTTCCAGTTAGCTCTCTCTGCCTCATGGTTGTATCTTAATATTTAAGCTTTTGGTTACTGCTCCAGTATCATAGTCTGCTTGCTGGTACATTCCCTACCATGATGGTCATGGACTCACCCTCTGAAACCGTAAGACCCCAATAAACTCTTTCTTCTATAATTTGCCTTAGTCATGGTATCTTATCAAAGCTTAGACAAGTAACTAGGGCAAGAATAAATCTGGCCCCCAAGACCAGGACTATAACTGAAGAATGTCTGGTTTTGTTTTTTACTATTTCTTTTATATTTTTTATTACATCATTTCCCCCTTCTATTTTCTTCTTCTAAACCCTCTTTTATATCCTCTGTTACTTTCTTTCAAAATTATTATTTCAAATTCTTCTGCTCTTTTTTATTAATCTTTGTTACAAGCATATATATGTAAACAAATACATAAAATTATATACATATATAGATATATAAATATAACATATATATTCCTAAATACAGTGTCAATGAATAAGTCTACAAAAAAAAATCCCACATAAAAGCCTCAGGAAATATTGTGGAAGAGGGGATGGGATATTGTAAGAGCTAGAAAATGGGGAAGTTTTGCTCTGAGATTGTGTCTCTTAGTAATGTCAGAAGTTATATCCACAAAGTCCCACCAGCGTGAGTGCCCAAATATGAGCTGACCATGGGAATCAACCTTCAATGTGTAAAAGTGGGCAGAGGGAGGGGGACCCTGGAAACCTGAACCCTATATGAAGAGCTACAGGCTACTAAGAAGTGCTGAGAATGCCTGGCTTTTAGTCAAGATGGAAGCGAGAAGAAGCTGGTTCTAATATAGGCAAAGGAATCAGCAGCAGCAGCAGCAGCAACTGAGTAGATAAAGGTGCCAGGCAGTAAAGGCCAGGGAAACAAAAATGAAGAAAAGAAAAAGGTTTTATTTTTCCAGGTCTCTTTGACCTGGACTGTCATCAGAAGTTGCTCACACATTCAGGCTTAGTCTTCCCACATCAATTAAAACAATCAAGACAATCACCCACAGACATGTCCACAAGCCCATCTGATGTTGACAGTCCCTTAAAGAGACTCCCAGCCCAGCAGATTCTTGGTGTGTCACGCTGGCAAAGGCAGCCATCACAGCTACCATATCTCATTTTCTTAAGTGATGATTTTACTACAATGTAGCAAGTTGAAGACAGACTTAAGTTCAAAGCAGGTATGAATTTTCTTTAAAATACACAGGGAACCTCACCAGGGGTTTAGCAGTCTCTCCTTCGGTAGAGGTACTAAGGTCTAGTGGGAGCCAGCTGGACCAAGATCATTTGTCCTCTCTGCAGATACTCCTTTCCTTACTACTCGTGGTGGTGGTGGTGGTGGTGGTAGTTTGGGGGGTGGGGCTTATAAGTAGGGACATCATTAGTATAGCTTGCTTTGCCCTCAGGTGATTAACTTCTAGGAGTCCAGCTGGCCTCAGGCTCTCCATATGCACAAGAGGAGAGTCAGTCTGTCAGTGTTTGGTTCATTTTTTCTGGTCTTAGCCCACATTGCAAGATCTTGGGAAAGGGAGTGGATTTGGGTGGGATAGGACACTAGATGCTGATGTTCTATTTGTCTCAAGGATTGCACAGTTTTTTTTTTCTGACTATTGCTAATAATACCCTCATTTAATTTAACAAGGACTTCCAAGTGTTTTTAGTAGGAGAGAGAGAGGCATGTTTGTACCATCCCCAGGAGGGTCATCCAGAGAAAATCAGTTGTGGACACTTATGAGCAAATGGAGATGAGAGGAATTCAATGTCATTGTTTAATCTTCACCAGGCTGAACTGATATTTTTGCCTTCTCATCTGTGAGTCCTTGTGTCAATGTTGGTTCTTAGTGCCTCTCTAGAGTAAAAGGCCAGGCACAGGTTAAAGCAGAGCTGTTAATAGAAGCACTGCATATTCCCTGGGTCTCTAAAGCTTGCTATCATTTGACTCTCCCATATACCTCTGGTTTTAAAAATGGCTTCCCTCAGTAGATCACCACAACACCTTTTTCCCCCCGATTTTTTCAGGGATCATCAGGCCACAGAGAGGATCAAGAGCATTTCTGAGTGAGCATCAGAGACTTCAACCTGACACGGTCACCAGAGAGGTGTCAGATTGTTCCCTGTTGGTCACAACTTGATGTACAGGAGGTTAAAAAGATTAATCACAAATGGATCACACTTTAAATATCTTCTAACAAGCCACATTTAAACTTGTGTCTGAGTCTGTAACATATTTAAAGGTGTTTCATTTCTCTGAGGGCATAATAGTAGGCACAGGGACAGGTGTTACTCTTTTAATTCCACAACCTTCCTCTCCTATATCCCACCCACGGAGGTAGAGTGTGTTGAGAAAGAAAGAAGATTGTATGGCAATTTCAAAGCAGACAGAAGATAAAAAGGAAGCTCTTTTGCTGATTTTCTTTCAGATTCACAATTCTGTATGGGTCACTTGCTAATAAAGCCCCCAAAATGCTACCTGAGTGTCCATCAAAATAGTAAGACTTTAAGCTTTAACAGTGGGTTTTGCCTGATAAGATCAAGGGGAATTCGATAAGATTTATGATTTAGTGCCTTCCTTTGCTGTCTCTTTTATCATTTATATGAGACCCACAGAGAAAAAGAAAAAAGGAACAAAAATCCACAATACAATATTTTACTTTCAATTTTGTTTTTTGATGTACAATCTCCCAAGTCAAACTCTTCTTGCCGAGAATGCTTTGCATCTAAGGGTATTCAGTGTTAAGACACCATGACTTAGGAAAGTTGGTTCATAATGACATCTGACAATGCCTGGCAACAGCTATCTGTTGTCATTACTTGAGAGTCCTTGTCACCACTGTTGGCTTTCCCGGTCCTTGGACACCTTTAACTGTTACTTATGAGGCCACTTTTAAGATTCACTTATTCTGATAGGAGACCTTGTCCCATTAGGCTTCTTCTCACCCAAGAAAGACTCTCGTTGGGGCTCCAAATCCTTTCTTCATAAAGGTAGCCTTGTGTTTTCCAAGTAGAGAAAAAGCTTAATCACTTGTCTAATTAAGTTATCCTCTTTGACAAACATACAAAACAGTTCGCTAACAGTAAGGGAAGTCTTGTTACACTCAAATGAGATAGCTTTCAGCCCTTTGCCTTTTGCATTCATGCAGTCCTTGAAGAGGAAATGAGGAAGTAGATGCAAACATAGCCACAGCCTCTCTCCAACATGCTATCTAGCAACAAAACTGCACCTTCAGCTTACTGAATCACAAGTCAGCACACTGTGTCTTGAGTTGGAAAATGACCTAGAAGAACTTGGGCATCTCTGTTGAATCATTTGTGGCCTGCACAGAGAGTTCCAGGTGATGAATGAAGTT
The DNA here is from genome assembly GCA_902168425.1 of Peromyscus attwateri. NCBI lineage: Eukaryota > Metazoa > Chordata > Mammalia > Rodentia > Cricetidae > Peromyscus > Peromyscus attwateri. The sequence continues at coordinate 18,784 of CABHPP010094306.1, forward strand.
CAGCTGATGGCCAACTGCTGGGGCTTTGTTCGCACAAGTACTCAGTGCTTCCTAAGTTTTTGCTTATAGGCTATTTTGCCCAGGTATCTGGCAAGACAGCTGAGATGGGAGATAGGGCATTCTTACTAATGGACGGCAGACAGAAACACTTTGATTTGTGCAAAGGTAATCTGCCCCATCAGACAGCTTTTAAAATCAGAACCAGGGTTTTTAAGGGAATTTTTGGTATTGTTATTATAATCTTTTAAAAAGATATGTTTACACAAGAGATGTGGATAGCAAATTAAATGAATATATTAAATTCCATCCTAGTGAAAATTCACAGTACACCGTTAACATGAGGAAAGAATATAATTTCTGGGTAGGAAGTGATGACTGGATTCACCTGCTATGGTACTTGAAAGCACTGGACACATTTTAAGTGTAGATTTGAACACAGTGAGAGAGGTAGGTCACCACTCACCTGCTCAGGGATGAAGGATGTCCGCTAGGGATGAAGCAATCAGGACCTCTGGAGAGCTTTCACTTTCACAGTTCTGGGGAGAGTGCTGGCAGTAAACATGGAGGTGCTGCTTATAAGAAGGAGACCTCAGCCCTGCTTTGTTCTGCTATGCAGCTGTGCCTACTGCAGCTGTCTCTACAGCCCAATGAACATTGTGATTAGGCACCAGCTCTCTGACTGCCTTGATAGAGGAATTCCTTTTCTCAATAACAGAATCTCTTAGATAGATGATCACAAGTGCACCAAGTCCTCCTCTCTTTTCTTCCTCTCCTCTCCTCTTTCCCCCCCCCCTCCTCTCTCCTATTATCTCTTTTCTTTTTGACATTGGGTTCTGCTATGTGGCCCAAGGTGGCCTCATGTGTGATACATCTGCCTGACTTTCCTAGGTGCTGAGACATGGTGTGCTACTATTCAAGCCTAAGTGTTTTGAAGTTTGGACCAGCTTCTGTTCATTCTAATCCTGAAGATGGTATCTTTAGAATGAAGGAGGTAATTACTTTAGTCATGGTAGAGACAGTTCTCAACCTTCTAAAGCTACTCTGGAACTACACCCAAACTTACACTGGCTGGCTACTGTGGATCTCAAGAAGTGGAGGGAAATCCCAGACAAGTTCTCAAGTCCTGTCATTCACAGTGAATTCTTGTCAATAGTTTTATAAAAATCACTGAATAAAACAAAGAGAAGTTGAGGATATTGAACATAAAATTAGTAATAGTCAACAGAAGTGAGTCCACTGTCCACACACTACCAAACATGCACAAAGAAGCATGCAGGACACAAAATAAAAACTGCTTATTAAACAAGTAAAAAAAGAATCTTAGAAACACATAACATCAAAATATTCTTAAAAGAAACCACAAGAAAGCATCCCAGCATTTACAGAAGAGGTAAAGGCATATATCCTTACATAGAGATACAGAAGATTGAGTTAAAAACCAAAATACAACCATATGCATTTAGTAAATGTAGCTAAAATAATATGTTTCAGAAATATGAAAAGAAAATAGATTAAAGCAATAACAAGCACATACTAAGAAAATGTCAGTTGTATGATTTAGAAAAGTTTGATGCAAAGTCAACATTTTCAAAGGCAAAGATACAATTTTAAGAGATTAAAAATCCAAATCACAACAGAAGGTTTTGGACTGAGAGTCATGTAGAATACCATTAAGGTGAATTTTCAGGAACTACAAGAAAATGCCATGAACAGAAAACCTGAGAGCACACAAATCATCTCAGGAATATAGTTGGTATAAAATTTATATTTCAGTGTATCAGAAAAATATTAATTGATTTAACCAGCTTTTGGACAACTGGATAACCATTAAAAATATAAAGTTAACTCTGTAGGTTGTAAGTGTCTTAAAATAAGTCCAAATTATTTGAAAGTTTTTTGAAATGTGTAATAAAATAATTAGTTGAAATGTATAATAAAAGTACTAGAAGAAAAGCCACAAATTTGGGACTCTAAGTATCTTATGAAAAATTGTCACAAATATTTAATTAAATTGCTGAAATAACACATGTAATATGTGGCAAACTGCAATTTGAATCCAAGCAATCTGATTCCAGGGAAATGCTCTTTAAGTAAGTCTCTGAAACACACACACACACACACACACACACACACACACACACACACACACACACTAATAGCAATAAAAATACTACATATTATCCTGGAGGAAGATTACAAGTATTCTAAAAGAAAATCTTAGGGCTGGGGAGGTAGCTTAGGTGGTGAGGTGCTTGCTTTGCAAGCAAGGAGACCAGAGTTCAGATTTCTAGCACTCATAAAAAAAATCAGGCATGTACTATAATTAAATATTGGAAAGGCAGAGAAAGAAGGATTGAGGGTTGGGGAATTTGTTGCTTAGCCAGCTTAGCAGAAAACTGGCTGGTGAGCTCCGGGTCCGCTGAGAGACCCTGTCTCACGAAATAAGATAGAGACTAAAGAAGAGTGTTGGCCATCCACTCGCAAACATACCTACATCCCCATGGACACACACACACACAACCTTAACACATTTGACTCTTTGAGAACTGCAATTCTTTTCATGTGAAGAATATATAACAAAATTGAAATTCAATTCAAAAATTTAAAATAGTTATAATACGAATACAGAATAAAAATTAAAGTGTAATTGTAACTTCATCTTTTGTATTTTGATAGAATAATTTGTTTTGCAGAGTTCTTTGTGTTACTGAATGGGAATTTTGCAAGAGTGAGAGTAAAGAGAGAGGGTAGGTCACATCTACTATTGGTTTCATATTCAAAAATGTGTTTCCTCTTCTTTCTAAACAAGCCAGAATGTGTCCCATACTATGAAGGCTCTACTATGTCTCATGGGAGGTGTCCTGATTAATCAATCAAATAATAATTATTGCATTCATCTTGTCTATGAATAACTCTTGTGTGGACCTGTAGCATCATTTTAACCAATAGAATAAGGAATATCCATAAATATGTGTCTTAGTTAGTGTTTCTATTGCTGTGAAGAAACGCAATGACCACAGCAACTCTTATAAAGGAAAACATTTAATTGAGGTAGTAGCTTACAGTTTCAGAGGTTTTATCCATTATTATCATGATGGGGAGCATGCTGGCATGCAGGCAGACATGGTACTGACTGTATCTTGATCAGAAGGCAACAGGAAGTGGACTGTCTCACTGTGCATGGCTTGAGCATATATGAACCCTCAAAGCCTACCTTAATAGTGACACATTTCTTCTAACAAGACCACACTTACTCCAACAACCTCCTAATAGTGCCACTCCCTTAGGGGGCAATTTTTTTTCAAACCACCACAATGTGTCTGGGAAAAGATTCTTTGTTTTTAAACCATGACACGAATCTGAGCTCTACCGGACACTGTGTACTTTGGAATAAGAGTGCAACATTTAGGAACCTGCAACCATCTTATTGTAGTGAACAGAAAACAAATAATATTGCAGAACCATAGAACTAAAGGGCTCCTGTTATTAAGCTTGCAAGCAGCTACCTTGACCTAGATCCTTCCTGTGTAGGAAGATAAATTTCTTCTTACCCACATGACTTGGCAGAACTGGGGCTGCTTTGGCAAAAGTGGATTTGGAAGCTGATAGAAGTGAATCTTAGGATGAAAGAATCAATGAATAATTTGAGGCTTTTCTACAGAATATTGAGTGCAAAGGGATAAGGGTAATTTTGCATATGCAGCTAGTAGATTGGGCAGATAATACCAACAGGACATCCAGCTTTTATATAATCTTTGCTATTTGTTAATTAAATTCAATTACACCTTTCTTGCCTAATTTTGAGGGTTCCTTAAATGTGTATTATTCTCTGAATATAATTTAGATTTGTCTTTCAGATGGATTTCATACTTTACACAATGGTACCCAGGTACCTCAACTGCATGAAGGTTTTATGTGAAACAAAGAAGAGAATGTGTTTCCTGGGTAATGAGTCCTAAGTAAGACACAGACTCCATCACAAATTGTTTCAGCACACTAAATACACTCTTGACTTCTTAGAACCATAACATTACAATATTTTAGAAAAAAAAGAGAAAGGTATTTAGCTGAGCATTTCCCAGACTGGAAAAAAAAAGTCTACTGGTGATGGAATTCCTAGAACTACACTATAAGTGCTTCCAGGTGGGAATGAGGGATGTTTGGGGAGCAATCGTCCCTTAAAAGTGAGCTCTAAATGCTGTCGTAGACCATCCTTTACATGACGAATGCCAATCCAATAACAACAATGACAAAGCATCTCATCTTTAAAGACATAATATGTAAGTAGAATGCACACCATATTGCTGTGAGCATCATTATGATGATTAGAGGAAATATTGCATCTAAATAGTTTTTGGCATAAGTAAGCATTGTAATAATATTATTACTGTTATAATTGCCATCATTTCCTAAAGAGACTAGCAGAAGCAGTGATTATGGGATCCTTCAGTTCAGTGGAGAAAGTAATTCAGCATCCTTAGAAGAATGTAGTTGAGTGTCTGCATCAGAGGAAGACACCAGGCTCCTTCTGCCTTAGCTAATGCCTGGGCATGAGGACTTGATGGTAACTAGGCTGCCAAGGATGATTTATAACTATATCTTGATGTCACTATGATTTTATATGTATCAATAGCTCTCTCTCCTAAAGATTACATGAGATTCTCTTTGGAATTCCTACCAATGCCACAGCACTGTAAAGAAAAAAGACAATACAGTAAAAGGGGAGTTGCTTAGAGGGAGGAATGGAATCACTGTGTGTCAGGAGAGGGGCTAGGGGAGAAAAGAGGTTAACAGGAAAGATGAAGTACCATAAAACAACATTATATATAGAACATTGGCTACTGTTCGTTCAGTCCAATTAGTCAACTATTGGCTGGATTATTCCTTTGGTGTTTAATTTAACATATTTTCTGTTATCTGGGGAAAGGCAAGTGATTAGATTACACTATCTTGAATAAAAATGAGAAATAATTTAAAAGAAGGTATAAAATGAGTGGTGTTTTGAAAATGGGAAGAATCACTTGTTTGATGGAAACCAGCCTGTCATGGATGTGCCAGTTTTTATTTTTTTACTTTCATAAATCTTACAACTCCCTAATTCTAGTCTCTCCTCCTTCCCCTACATATAATGTGGGTTGTAAACTAATATTAAATATATAATGTGTGGTTGAAATTTTACAGAGATCAAAAGGCCTTATTTACATAAACTTTTGCTGATATTTTTCAGGATCTGCCTACATTCTTTTGTCAGTGAGAGGCAAGGATAAGGTCATGTTTTGAAATATTCCTGAGATCTGCTAAAGCGGTTCTTTAAACCCATGATGCATTAAATGATCCAGAAAAGCACTTTTTTGGCATTTTTTAAAGAAGTTGATTGAGAATGCCCTCTCAAGGTGAGGTGAAGCAAAGATGTTTGCGTGTTTAATTTATGTTCTCGCTGAGGGCCAGGGCACTGTGGTTATTGGTGGCATATACACAAGTCATAGATGTGGAAATGGGCAGTCTATAAATTCTCCCTGAAAAGGAGGCAAAACGTCTTGGGGACATCCAAACACAATGCCATTTATTACTCTGCTGATGGTCATATTTACACTGTGTAGAATCAGACACTAATAAAACAAAGGTATTAATAAAGTTATCTCTTTAATAGGTGGTGAGCCTCTTCTCATACTTTGCAGGCTTCCATGAAGGGTTCATTGCTAAAGTGGCTCTAATTCCTACTTTACCTCAAATATTGAGTTACATTAAATGGCATATGAATAACAACACAGATTATTTTACATGCAAAAATAAAGAATATGTACTCTGGACTCAGGATGATTTCTTGGTGAGTGAATGAATTATTGTGATCAGCTCTGTGGAAATAGGTGGGCTTAGTATACCATCCATGGTGATATAAATTACCTAGCTTCTATGCTTTATGTGTGCCTGAAAGTGATATAGGCATTGTGACTGTTCTTTATTCTGATGCTCAGCTATTTATATTTGTGTTTCCTATTGAAATAGACTCCTGTGACAGAGCCTGTTTATCCCTGCAGTAGAAAAGCTGCAATATGAATGAGTGGTTTATAATTTCTGTAATTCCCCTTTTCACTGTAACCTATTAAGGCCCTTTTCCAAGATCTGCTTCTGACTCCTTTGACATTGGGAAATTACTTTATACTCTTCCTCAACTCAGCTTCCTTCATGTGTAGAATGAGAGCACTTAGCTCTACTTATCTCAATGGGAAATGTGTTTTATTAAAGGTCTCCTTGCTTCTTAAGTATGAAGTTCTAGTTTGGGTGGTGTTTGCTTTACTGTGGCTCTTGGCATCAAGTCTTGTTTTTGAAATCTTTATAAATGCCTGTCTCTATAAATGTGCTCTGCAAAGACAGAGGGAGAATAGTCAGTCTGCCACAAAAGAGGAAACTGCCTTTGTTCCACAGACATCTGAACCTAAGCGGGCTCCTTTCAAATGATGGCAAGTGTTTTTTAAGCATTTAAAGTAAAATAAAATGACACTACTATACATAGAAGATGAGAAAAATATAATTTTTATAAAAATGTTGTAGAACTTTATATAACTGTATATGCCCTAAGTGCTAAGTAATATGTTTTGATTTATTTAAATATTTAACTCAGGGAACTCAAGAAAATGAAAATTATTTTAGTTCTTGTGGAGGGGTAGGCATAAATAATGATGATATAAAGATCAGAGGCATTATATACATTATCACATTAATTTCCTAGTTATGTTTCTTACTCAAAGACATAAAAAGCAGGTACTTGGTTTATTAGTGAAGAAGTAAAAAGTGTTTGTTTAAAGTATGATAGCATGCCCCATTGAACCATGGACATGCAGCTCCTCCCTCACCCGTAAACATTTTTTACCCTCTAGAGACAATTCTGGGACCACAGGGACTCTTTCCGGTCCATGTGCTTTCCTGACCTTTGGGTAATGGGATATGAACTAACGTAATATCTTAAAGTCACATCCAAGTGAACACTTAGGAAGATATCACACAGTTCATCTAATTGCCCTGTTATGCTCTCTGCCGTAAAACCAGCTGTGAGTCAGACTTGGGTCTCACAATGAATTCAAGAATGGGGACACTTAGGGCAGAGAGCCAGAATCCAAAGTGTCGTAACAGCGTCAGCCACAGGACAGTTTATATGCATCCCATCCACTAGACTAAAGGAGCTATTTGTTATAGTAACAAAAATGTCCTCTTCAGAAAGTATGTGTTAAGACACGTGGTCTACTGCCGGAATCTGTCAACATATGTTTGTGATATAGGTTTTCCTAGGTACTAAATGAAGGAAGAATATTTTTATAAACTGGAAAAATGCTATAAAGTGGCAAAATATTTAGTAACATTTCTGTAGGAGATGACTTGGAAGGCACCTGCTGTACTATAAAGCATTGCAGCTTTAGGCAAAAAGGTTTCAAAACAGTATGTTACTGGCGCGAGCTGGTTATTGGCTGCATCTGTACAAAAGCTGTATAAGAAAATTGAGATCTGAAGAGAGCTAGAGAATTGTAAATGAGGGATGGAAGGAAATGGAGCTTCTGGCAATTGTGGAACTTGGGTGAATAGAACGTAGGATGGTCTCTGTTGCAATAAGTAACAAAACAAGGGAGTCCCTTGAACTACAGTATTGGGGTTGTTATCATGCTCTGAGTAAATACTTCTGAGTGTGTTAAGATGGTCCTTCAGGTGAAAAAGTGACTCAAAGGAAAGGGGAAGAGTGAAGTTCTACAAAAATCAGGTAGACTCCAAGTACCTGAAGTTAATGCAGGAGATGGGGCAAGTTACACTTAAAGACAGTGGCAGACCTAAGTGACTGCATAGGAATCTGCTGTAATAAAATAGAACGCATGGCTGGGGCTGTAGCCCAGTGGTAGAGCATGTGTCTAACATGTGATGCCCTAGGTTTGATGCCACAAGAAAGAAAGAAAAAAGGAAAGAAACGAAGAGCTTTTGTGGAATTTGTGTTGGTAACACAGCGAAGCGGGGAGACAGAAGCAGGGTGGTGTCTCAAGATGCTGGTGAATGAATTCTTGGGTTCCCAAGTTCACTGAAATAGAAAGAGAAGATCAACATTCATTCTTCCGTCTGAATTCCTGAGTGAGAAGACATTAGGCTTCATTCAGAACTGACCTACCTCTTCCTTGGAATATGAATGTGAAATAAATGATCAGCCAAGCACTGAAATCTGTTGCCCAACAAAGACTAAGGTAGACAGTTTTTGTCCTTCCTTAGTCAGACACTAGTTATAATGAATTCGAATGAATAAAGAATTTTGGTTCTCTTTAGGGGTAGTAAAATATGCTCTCTGCCATGAAATACTATCTCACTTGTTCCAATTCAATCACAGCTTCCAAATCCCACATAAAAACTTTAAGGCCATCAAGATACCACACTTCCTGTGGTGCAAGCCTCCTGAACCTAACTTGATTCCAAGAGAGCAGTTAAAGATAGAAAAAGAAAAGCAACTGCTCCAAGTTATCTTGTGCCCACACCTTTGCCATGGCATGCATGTGCCCGCACAAATACTAAGAATAGAATTTAAAACATTTTTTTTCAGCCGGGCGTTGGTGGCACACGCCTTTAATCCCAGCACTCGGGAGGCAGAGGCAGGCGGATCTTTGTGAGTTCGAGGCCAGCCTGGTCTACAGAGCGAGATCCAGGAAAGGCGCAAAGCTGCACAGAGAAACCCTGTCTCGAAAAACCAAAAAAAAAAAAAAATGTTTTCAATTTGCTTAATGAAGACAATCACTCGTGGGGTATGTAGGAGATTAAAAGATGAAGGAGGAGGACCTTGATATGATAAGGAAAACCTCTACAAAAATGACAAGAATAGAAGAAAGTTCCCACACAATCTTTTATGTGAAGACAAGGAACCTAGTCAATCAAAATGAGGACTTCCTACAAAATAGGTTTTTCTGAATCTAAGCTTTTCAAAAGACAGCATTTTTGAATGGTGTAGTGTCTATAATGATGGAGAGCTCTGTCATGGAGAGACAATAGTTGGTGGCACTGTGTAATCTTTCTCAGTTCAATACTTCTTGTGTAAATCAGAGCAAATGTTACCTGTACATGGTTGTGTTTTGTACCTGGCACATGAAAAGTGCTCTATAAATACTTTCTGAATTAAATTGTACCTATAATAAACATTAAACATCATTGTGAGAAGTTACTGGCTAGATCAGGGATAGTAAAGTTACCATTTATAACCCAATACAAATCTGCTGCCAGATAATTTTAACAGCCATGAAGCGAGGCATGTTTAAGATATAGTAAAACAGGAATATTCGAGCTACCCTATGATGCCCGATGAAGCTAAAATCTTTACTCTCTGGCAGATTATTTCAAATGTTTGCTGATCCATGATCTAAATTGAAAGGATATTTCCTGGACTTAATCCTAGGCATGTGGAACATGTGCAATAGCATATGTAGTAATGTTTTAGATTGGGAAACATTACAAATAGAGAAAACACATCGAGCATCTGCCAAGATCATCTGGGAAAACTGTTTTCAGTCTTACAAGTGGGTAGATGTAGTCTCTTCCTTTTTCACAGTCTTTGGATGTTGTTGTTGTCTGGGCCATAACTCCTAAAACTATTTGCAGCCATCTTGAAACAATAGGGGTAGCCTGTTAATAAAAGATAGTATAGAGGACCGTAGAGTGAAAAGATATTTTCAATTTTGTTTTCCATTTTTCCATATTTCAAATTTGTTTTCCATTCCTGGGTCTTTAATGATGTTGTTAAACCTCAGAATTGCCAAACCTAAAAGAATCATAATAATGCATTTTGTTGTAAGTGATAATATTAAAATATTTCCCCCAGTGTTTAAGTATGTTGAATCACATTTCATATATTTTCACATAAAAAATGTTTGAGTGTAATTAGAATTTGGAAACAAGGTGTAATAAGCAGTCTTATATAGTTTAAAATATATGCCTAGGTTTTATAAGTTGCTTAGAAAAAAAAGAGGACAGCTGTACAAATCATGTACATGTATCATGGGGTCCCATCCCTAGAAAAAGAACTACAGGTAACTAATGACTTCTGAGAGAAAGAGAATTAACTTCTCTCAGAGATGAATCCTTGTCTGGTTGCCCAATGCAGAGTGGTCAGTCCTCAAACCGTATACACATGAACAGCAAAAATGTATTTAGCAGGTTGTTTTTATACATTTGTATATACATGTATATAAGCATATATGCCTTTAACAATAATCAAAGAAAAAGAGGTTATCAACTTGAGGATTGGGGGACACAGGAGGGGCTGGAGGGAGGAAAGGGAAGGGGAAAACTGATGTAAGTCTAGTTAAATTTTATATATATATATGAAAATATACTTTTTTATTTTGTGAGGAAAGGAAAGGAACATGGTAATATCATTGAAGATAGAAAAAAATAATTGCTCCAAATTATTTTTTTAGCCTTTTTTTTCTTTTTCTCTATATATTCAATAATTTAGTCACAGTGTCATTTTTTAAAAAAAAATTTTATTCGGCTGGGCAGCATTGGTGCACGCCTTTAATCCCAGCACTCGGGAGGCAGAGCTAGGCAGATATCTGTGAGTTTGAGGCCAGCCTGGTCTATAGAGCAAAGTCCAGGACAGCCAGCAAAAGTACACAGAGAAACCCTGTCTCGAAAATCAAAACAAACAAACAAACAAAATTATTGGTTCTTTGTAGATTTCACATCATGCTTCCCAATTCCACTCATCTCCCCATCTGTCTGCCCTTGCAACCTTCCCCAAAAAACAAAATTCAAAAGTACAAACAAAAAACAAACAAAACCAAACAAAAATCTCAGCGTGAAAGCTGTAGTTTGGCCCAGTGACTCACGCAGTATACCCTTTAATTCATACATCTTTATTTCTAAGTGTTCATTGCAATGAATTATTGGACTGGTTCAAGGCCTCTGGCTTCTGCTATACCTCAATACTGGGCCCTTCTTGGGAATGGATATCCTATTATTGCCTTGTGTCATAAACATCCTGTAGCTTTGGATCTGCAGGTCTGGCCTCTTCACATGCTCCAGCCTTTCATAGATGAAGTGGACTACCTTGTTGCCCCGGTTCTGGGCCTGGGTGATAGCTGGGTTGGTCAGTCTGCCATCTTTCCCAGGTCATCACCAGTCGGCGGGCTCTCCAGCACTGCCCTGGCTAGCTCACCCAATGTAGCATACAGCAAGGAGTGGGGCCAGTTCTTCTGCCTTTCCACACTCTGGTCCAGCTAACCCATACTCAGACCACCAGGGCCAGTTCTACTGTTTTGCCCAGATGAGGTATAGGGCCTGCTCTCAGGATTGCTGCACTTGGTGAAGGGCAGGGCCACTCTTCTGTTCTCATGCCCCTGAGGTCGGCTCTCCTGCCTGTTGCAGGTGCAAAGGGTGTGTGGGAGGGGATCTTTTCCTTACCCTTGCCATCCCAAGGCATATGAGGGAGGGAGCAGGGACAGCTCTCCTGCTCTCATGCTTATAGGCCCAGCTCACCTGTCCCCAACCCCACCCCCGCCTGTAGGGTCAGCTCTAGTGTGCTGCCAAGGTGAGGTACCATGCCCTCTCCTGTGTGCTGCATCTGGTGAGGGGCAGGGCCAATTGTTCCACTTTGTGTCCCCAGGCTAGCCCTCTCACCTGCTGCAGATGGCAAGGGGTCGGGGAGTGTGGAAATATATTTTTAAAATAATGTAATAATGGCAAGGAGCAAATAAGTGTACTTGGTCGCATCTTAAATTTATTACATAATAATATAAAGACTATGGAACTCTCAAAAAATGTATAGAAAAGAGAAACTGAAACGATTGACATGATTACTTAATCACTGTCACATTATTATACAGGCAAGTAGAAAATAGTCCTAGTAACATTTAAGCCATGATCTTCCCAATTCAGCGTAAATGATCATCAAAGAATAGAAATGACATTCAGACAAGGATGTACTGTACCTATATTTGGATATAGACACAAGGTCATTCAGAAACTATAAACATGACTTGGCCTTGGCCCGGAAAGACAAACACTGTGTTCTCTCTCATTCAGATTTTAGTTTCAAGTCTTTATTTTGTATTTAACTTGAAGGACAATTGAAAGCCCAGAAATCGAAGAGGAGGCTTAAGGAGAATATCAAGGGAGGAGGGATAAAAATATAAATATAACAAGTATAGAGTTGGCAAATTGGGGACAAAAAGGCTTAGGCAGGATAGAGAGTGAGACTGTAGAGAAATGGGGAACTAACCTAAAAGCAGGGTATATAGAAATTCATATGGAAGCTTACTATTTCAATCCCAATTAAAAGTATAATTAGAGGGATAGAAGAACATATGTAACATGAAAGAAGGGGAGAAGTACTGAGTGGAGGTTAAAGTATTGAGTGTATAGAGTCAGGGGGTATGGAAAGAATAGGGTAGTTAGAAAACAGACCTTCAGTTTTCCCTGTGTTGAATCTTGATTTCATGTAATATTTACAACTGAAAACAAATGTCCACATATTATTATGTTAAGTATCACTATATGATCAGCTTACCTATAGACTTAACCAAATGGAAAATGTCACAACTCCATCATTATAGTATCATATTCAATATTTTCACTGACTGGGAAACAGCCTGTGCTCCGCCCATTCATAGCCACAAGACCCAACTCCAGTTCTAGAAACCACTGTCCCTTCATTGTCTCTCTCTCTCTTGATTATTTTTACACAGTAGAATCATAATATTCTAATATTCATAATAATCATAATTTACACAGTATTTTGGCTGCTGTGGGGCTGAAGATATTATGGCAAGCATAGAGAAATAATCCAAATAAGGAAAGAAGGAGATTTGGTTCAACACAACTTAGCCTGGCTGGTTCAAATTTCTAGAGTTTGACACCAGGCAGTTTATTTTAGCCATATTTATTTATTTTTATTTTTTTACTATTAAGAAATTTTCCGTTAATTTTAAATACCAACCACAGGTGACCCTCTCCTCCCTCCTCCTGCCCCTCAGCCTTTCCTCCCAACCCCCTCCCCCATCCCCACCTCCTCCAAGGCAAGGACTCCCATGGGGAGTCAACAGAGCCTGGCAAATTCAGTTGAGGCAGGTCCAAGCCCCTCCCCCTGCATCAAGGCTGTGTAAGGTGTCCCACTATAGGCACTGGACTTGCAAAAGCCTTCTCATGCACCAGGGATGGATCCTGACCCCACTGCCAGGGGGCCCCTTAGACAGTTTAAGCTAAACAATTGTCTCACCTATGCAGAGGGTCTAGTCCAGTCCCATAGGGGCTCCACAGCTATTAGTCCACAGTTCATGAGTTCCCACTAGTTTGGTTTGGTTGTCTCTGTACATTTCCCCATCATAATCTTGCTGTCCCTTGCTCATAGAATCCTCTTCTCTCTCATCAACTAGACTCCTGAAACTTGGCCTGGTGCTTGGCTGTGAATCTCTGCATCTCCTTCCATCAGATGAAGGCTCTATGATGACATTTAGGGTATTCACCAATCTGATTACTGGAGTAGGCCACTTTAGGCACCCTCTCCACTATTGCTAGTAGTCTAAGCTGGGGTCATCCTTGTGGATTCCTGGGAACTTCCCAGCACCCTGTTTCTCCCTATCACCATGATGTTGCCCTCTATATGGTATCTCTTTCCTTGCTCTCCAACTCCATTCCTGTTCCAGCTCAACCATCCTGTTCCCTTAAGTTCTCATCCCCCATCCTCTATCCTCTATTGCCCGCCATCACCTCCAGTTTGCTCTTGGAGATCTCATCTAATTCTCTTTCACAGGGCGATCCATATGTCCCTCTTGGGGTCCTCCTTGTTAGCTAGCCTCCCTGGAGCTGTGGGTTACAGTCTGGTTATCCTTTGCTTTACATCTAGTATCCACTTATGCATGAGTACATACCATGTTTGTCCTTCTGAGTCTGGGTTACCTCACTCAGGATGATATTTTCTAGCTCCATCCATTGGCCTACAAATTTCATGTCATTTTTTTTTTTACTATATTTTAGCCATATTTAAACACAGCACAGTTTTGGAAAAAAAAGTTTTCAGAAGCAATTAACTCAGTTACATGGTACAACAATGCATAAGACATATTTACATAGAAATTCTTTGCAAAGTAGATATGGCCCCTCCCCTGAAGATGGGCACTGTTGACTCAGAAACGAAGCTCAAGAGAAGGGGTCTAGGGAGAATGACTGAGGTAGTCATAATAGCCTGTAGGAGTCAGGATTGTCTTGGCTCTAAGACAACACAGAAGTTGCTTAGGCTGTTGTAAAGTGCAAGTGACATTTCTCATAAGGATGGGTTTTATGGCTAAGAAGCAATGCTCAAGGTCTAGGGGGACAGTCTGGGATAACCAAACATAATATTCTGGGGGATTTGGACGAAGCCCGAGCCTTCCAGATAGCAGAAGATCACCAGGTTGAAAACTACGTCCATCCCAGCAGTCCAAATGGAAAACAGGTAAACATCTATTTCCTTTGAAGAGATGTGCCTGCATGATTAACTTCCCCGGTTTCCTTAGTGCTTATCTTTATGCACAAGGACTTCATTTCCTCTACAGTCCACATGGCATGTGGCATCTTCAGACCGGCTTTCTTCACTTAACATACGCATTCAAGATTTGTCTATGCATTTTCTTTGCTTGAAAGTCAATTTCTCATTAATTCAGAATAATATTCCATTATATGGATGTGCCAAATTTTGTTTATCCCTTTAACCTTTAGAAAGCATCTTGGTTACTTCTAAGGTTTGGCAATTTTGTTTTGAATAACGCTGCTGAAACATTTACGAGTAGTCTCTTGTGAGTAAAAATAGATTTCTCACATACTTGGATGGTTACCAAAGAGAATGACCACAGACTAACATGTGAAAACAATGTTCAGCTCTGCAAACACCTGGCAAAGAGTCTTTCAAAAGGGGGGGAGATGTTCTCAGTATTTTGGATATCAGACAATGAATGGGAACTCATGTCTTTCCACATCTTCATCAGCATTAAGATTGTCAGTGCTTAATGCTTCGCACAAGAACCATAGACTAACAGAGATCCCAGTACCAGGCATGAGAGACCTCTTTTCAAACGGTTGGTCGGAGTAGTCCAAGTGATTCCCCAAACCATACAGATTGTTGTAGCTCTTGGTTGTCTCTCAGAGGTTGAGGGTGGGCCCCTATTGCTGAAGACATGACACACATAAGACACATACTTGGATGATTTAAACTAGATGACTTAAGCTAGATAACCTCTTGCCCGTAGTCTAACTTACATGGTACTAGGAAATACTATGCAAACTTTCCAAAGGGAAGAAATTAAACATCCCTACCTAGCTGCAGCACCTGTGAACCATGACAATTATCAACATAAGATGTTTGGAAAGGTGCAAGAAGTGGCACTTGCTTAGCAGAGGCAACCAAGAGCTGTCTAATTGGACTTACCAGCTCACCCAACAGGAGGAAATCATGCTGAAAACCTAGTCAACTTCTCGGGACTGGTGAGATCATGTGGGTGTTAGAAATGAACGAACGTACTGCCACCACTTTGTTGGACCACCGTAATTTCTTATTACATTCTAAATCTTATTCGTACACCCACAGGTAAGTGTAGCTACCACACCTCATCAAAGAATCCCCTCTTTATAGCAAATATAGATCATCACAGAAAATCAAAACGCAGAAATCAACAGATCATTGTGGAACTTGACCCACAGCTACATCTATTTCACAGCCCCTGAATCTATGGCTCAAGGGATATCACATGGGGTGGGGAGTGTTGAAAGTTTGTAAAAACCAGGATACCATGAAGTCTGCTGTAAGACATTCTTTCCTAGAAATGGCTGCATAAACAAGACTGGAAAGAGGACAATATCAATGGGCATGTTAACATGGCAGGGGGACAATTTCTTGGGGTCCCAGGCCTAGGTGGTGACAAACAGGCAACTAGTGACTGCAGGGAGAAGGGGAATTAGCCTCTTCAGGGGATGAGTTCGATTATTGGGTGTTCAATGCAGAGTGGTCAGCAATGAAATACACAAACAATAAATGTCGACTCATTGTGTCATATTTATATATTTGTATTTACCTATTTGGGAATACACACACATGCAAAATCATCATCATCATGATCATCATCAAAGAAAAAGAGACTCGCAACTTGAGATTCGGTCAGGACATTGGAAAGGTAAAGAGAGAGTACCTGGGAGGAGCTGGAGAGAGGAAAAGGAAAGAGGAAAGTGATGTGATTCTATTTCAACTAAAAAAATTTTTTTTAAATGGGAAAATAAGATTGTCAGTATTTTAGATTTTGTTTATTTTAGTAAGTATGTTGTGATATTTTGTTATTTTAATTTACAGTTCCTTAAATAATATACAATATTGAACATCTTTTCACCTTCTTCTTTTGTTTGTGTATTTTCTTCTCTGTGTGTGCTGTGCATGCATGTGTGGGGGTGCATGTGTACATATGTGCAAGTTAGTGAGCGGCCAGGAATCAACAAAGAATATCTTTCCCTATTGCTTTCTATCTTATTGTTTGAGAGAGTTTTGAGCGTACGGATCATGAATTCAGCTAGGACAGCTGGCCAGCAAGTCCCAAGGTTCCACCAGTGCTGGACTATAGACAGACACTACTTGAGTTTTGAAAAATAAAGACTCCCATAGGCTCATATATTTGAATATTTAGGGAATGGCATTAGGAGGTGTGGCCTTGTTGGGGTAGGAGTGACCTTGTTCAAGGAAGTGTGTCACTGAGGGTGGACTTTGGGGTTTCAAATACTCAAGCCAGGCCCAGTGTCTCTTTCTTCCTGCAGCCTACATATCTGGATGTAGAACTCTCAAGCTTCTTCTTCAGTACCATGTCAGCCTGTACACCACCATGCTTCCTGCCATGATGATAATGGACTAAACCTCTGAACTATAAGCAAGCCCCAGTTAAATGTTTTTCTTCTATAAGAGTTACCAAGGTCACAGTATCTCTTCATTGCAACAAAACATTGATTAAGACACTAGTGCACTTGGCTTCTTAAATGAATGCTGGCTATCAAACTCATGCCTGCATAGCAAGCATTTTATCTACGGAGCCATCACTCCAGGCCCCTATTTATCATTTTTTACAGAAAATATGCTTATGTATCTAACTGTCTTGTTTGTTTTCATACTGTTGAGGTTTTCAAATTCTTTGTATGTTTTACATCCTCTTCCTTTGTCAGTGCATCATTTGGAACTGGTAATCTTTGTTGTTGGATTTTAACTACAGAAAAGTTAACTGCTGTCAGAACAGGGTGTATATCTCATATGCAACACAAAATTTGAAGACATGGAAGTATTAGAAATGAGTGAAGGAAGGATGTTTTCTACCATTGCATCATCAAGGTGATAAATCCTAAAGTATCACGTTTTTATTATTTCCCTGGGAAGAGGAAATCAATTTACTCAAGCTATTTCTTGTTTGTTGTCCCCTATTGAAGCTTTGATCCTATCATCCGAAGCATTCTGCACACCTTTCAGTGGTACCATAACAATGAAAGTAAAATACAGCATTGCACAGGTTTCAGAGCAGCCATGTTTTTTGCTTCTCATGAAGCCATTCTACTAAATTTCAAGGAAATTGACAAATATATCTTTAAATTCCAACACACATGAAATAGAAAAAGTAATTCATGTCTCCTTCTGTCTTTTAGATTGAATACTTGTGCAGTTCAACTCGTATTTGTAAATTCCATAAAGGAGAGCATAATACATTTTTTAGGAAAAAACCCTGTTCAAGCTAGAAGTTTTACATAACCCCCTTCCTCATTCACTTCCTTCCTTTTGTCACTCAAGACGATAATACAGTAGAGTAAATACTAGGCTTTTTTTTTTTTCTCCGTTGGAGGTTTAAGAGTGTTCCATATAGAGACTAGAAATATTTTTGGAAAGCTCCTGTTATTTTTAGACACTGTAAAACCAGAGTCTCTTCCAAGAAACACATTCTCTTCTTTGTCGACTGTCGTTATTTCCCCACTAGGAAACATCCATCACTTGATGGTAAATTACCTGCTGTAGTTCCTTAACAAGTCAGTCCTCTTTGCCATGTTTTTAAGGAGTGGCTAACTAATGGTTCCAGTGGGCAATCTGCTTGTAAGTATGATGTTCAAGCTACTTTCAGACTACCTTTATCTTTAGATCTGTTGCTGGGAATCTAAGGCATCTTTTCTGTTTCCTTGGCATAAAATCCTCTGAATTTTTCATAGCACAACATTCGGTAGTACTGTTTTCTCATGTCTTGTGATTTATAAATATCTTATTATAATCAATAAAGACTGTGGACAGAGCTGTCAATCTCTTTTCTTTTAATAATTCTTGATGTCTGACTTTTAAATCCTCCATACCCTAAAGACTTAAAAATCTAATTAGCTACCTTTTGAATGCTGTTGACTTAAGGATCATCATTTTCCATCATCTCACTGAAAGGTGTCAGGTACAATGCAAAAGGATTTCCATAACTTCTTGTGGCATATTGACAAATTGTCAGGAAAATAAACAGAAGTTGTATGGGGCCTTGGTAGTCCAGAACCCCCCGGGAATGTGCTTCAATAAATGAGTCAAGCATACATTTGAATTTTATGACTTCACCCAGAAGAGACACGTCATGAGCATAAATAACTAAATAAATATAAATCATTAACCAACTAGAATTCTTACCTTGTATGCTTCCTATGGTTACAGTTCTGGAAGATTTTGTCTGAAACAGTGAGAATGCTAATTTGACAGAATGCAGTAATTGTCCTTCTCCTCTCATTGCTCTCTGATAATATATTACTGAAAGGTTTTTTTTTAATAATTGTTCTTCATGATAGTATATTAACTTTGAGAGGTAAACTCATGAATTCCCCACTTGAGACCTCTTGTTTTCATCCATAAATCATTGTTAGCAGTGACATGGTATGTTGCTCACCTGAGTTCTATGTGATGGTTGGACAAAACTAAGGTCTTGATTGAACATGAGGCAGGCAGGGAGGGATTTTTCACATCTCACCTTATCTCTGTGCCCTACACGACATCTAGAAGGCAGGCACCCAGACTTCCAAGTTGGAAATGTAAAATCTGAAGTGTTGAAATAGAGGATCAGACTCACAACTATTGGGTCAAATTGGACATTGAAAGACAGGAAGGCAGATCCTATGAGAAGGGATTTGAAGGGGAAAGTGGGTGCTGCAGCCTTCTACTTTACCTGATCTTTACAATCCACCCAGTTTTGTGCCCAATGGAAATGCTTTTTCCCCTGCTAAGATTTCCTATCACCCCTAAAGTGCTGGAGATAAGACAGTGTTCTCTTTCCACTATGCATTCTTGTTGTTTCAGGTAATTTAAAGAGAGTTTCCAGTATCTGCAACCAAAGAACCTTTAATACAGGATTTTTTCTTCTTCAATTTTTATGGGAATACCATAGCAGGAAAGAAATGCTTTGGATTTACCTTTTCAGACTTTGAGATTTCAGGAAACCATTATTTGGATGACTGTAAGCAATTTCATGGCACAAAAGTAAAGTAGGACAAACAGTTGGAAATGTGGATATTTAAAATTTTATGCCAGGTGTTTAGCCTCAGGAGGAATTTCTGCAGAGTTGAAGAGGCACCTCACTTCCTCATGAGGGGGAAAATCAGGGGCCCTGTGTCCAGGCCTACTCCAGTTTCACAGAACAGATAGAAGATGGTGACCACTCCCTGTTCCAGCAATCCCCACCCTGGATGTCATTAAACTTCAAAGGCTTAATTTTTTTTTGGAGTACCATATTTTAAGAAATAAGCTTTTAGATTTCAGATGCTTGATGCAGCCAGAAAAGGAATGATTTCATTCCGATAACATATTCAAAAGAAAATAAATATCTAAACATGAAGCATATGTGTGCTGGTGGGGGTGAGGGAACTCTGTGAAAGAGAAATCCCAGACTCTACTCCTTTCTGTACCTCATTTGCTGATTACATTTTTAGCATGCAGGGAAGGAAATCAGGAACTAAACACTGATTATGTAAGCTTTCCCCCTTAATTCTCAGGAATCCTGCTGAATGCACACCCACTTATGTATAATTCCACACGTTCAAAACACAGTTACATTCTGAATGGGAAAGAGCTTAAATAGAAACTAGCAGTTAACTAGCATTTATTTAAATTCCCTTCTGTTCCCAATTACTGTCTCTAATGAAGAGAACAGTGCAATACAAGTTTAAATAATTAAACATGCCCCAATAAATAGTTCAAAGTGTCATATTTTATTTCATTGTTTGTAACTTTCTAAAAGAGGAATGGACATTCTCAGTATAATGTTTAAACATGCTTCTTCACTGCTTCCTTCTAGAATCTGGGATGGGAATATGGTTCAGTGGCAGAGTGGTAGCCTATATGCACGAGGCCTAGGTTCAATTCTCCACATTTTATGAGTTAATTGAAAGAATCAGACTTTCATTTTTGCTGTAATTAATGGAAAACATAATGTTAGTGATTATGAAGTATTTCCTACTTCATGAAGTATTTCCTAACCTCAATAAGAGACTGTTAGATAAAAATGAATGATTTTGATTTTTGGTTTTGAGAAATTAAGGTTTTTGTTGTAGGTACTTAGTATAAGGCAACACTAATCAATATTTGAAAAAGTATTGAAATCAAGGCTTCTCTCCCCTTCTGGAAGGTGCAGCTCTTGGTCTACACCATGCAACATTCAAACCTCATGAGAAAATGTGTGCAATTATTACTCCAAATTTCTATAAACTTAAGAAAAAAATGGAAAAGACAAGGGCTCTGTTATGGTTGAAATGCACAATCTGTGTGGGAAAGATAATGTAGTTGGCCTAGTTTGCCTGGAGAAAAGAATGCTAAAAGATAACTTCATGCATTCCTTTGAGCAAAATATTACTTTGGAAAGGTAGTAAATGTGTCTGTCTGGATATGGTAAATTGTAATGGACAAGTGGGTTTAATATGGGTCATGTTATTGGTAGTGAGTACAGTAAATTCACAAACAGACAAGAGGGCAGATGAAACTTCTCATCACAGTGAAACCTTTAAAAGTTTTATCATCCTTTTTACCTGATTATACTGTAAATGGCTTTTTCAAGCTTGTAACATTATAGCTCTGATCATGTACCAATTTGCTTAATTCTTAAAATGCTCTAATCTCATGTATGAAGATATCTGTATGAGGTATTAATTCCCTTTGAAGTCCACCTTGCCTCATTTCAATTGAATTGAATATTCTAACTGGAAGGAAACTCAGGATATTGAAGTGTATCACACAATCTTTAATTACCCATCGTACCTTAGGGGAAACTCAAATACTGCTCCTTGGCAATAGGAGCTCTCATGCCAGTTTCCTTCTGCTCGTTTTCTCTTTTCACACCAGTTACTCTTCTGTGTTTCGTTACTGATATCATGTCTTTGCATGTAAAGACACAACAGAGAGCCCAGGATTTCCTAATGCTGCTATTTCTTACTGTGCTTTTAAAAAAGCAAAAAGAGAAAGAAATAAACACCAAGGCAAATCCCCTGCACTTTCTTGAGTCTTTTATAATTCTAGTATTAATGGTTGTTTTAACATATACCTAATATTTTATAAGCACCTGAGTTGAGCACTACTAAAGAACAAGTTTACATCAGTGTTTAATATAAATACTTATAATACTGTGTTAACTAACATGGCACAGATTTTAAGTGTTATAGAATCTCATAACTGAAAGCATTAATGTAGTCATTCTGTAATAGCTGAGCATGAGAAAGTACTATACACATTCACTCATTTATATATTTAAGTAAAAACATTTCACAGTGCCTGCCCTGTGGCCAACATAGAGAACTGTGAACTCTTTCCATCGTGGAGCTACAGTTTTAATGAGGGTTAGAGTAAGGAGATAGAAACTAAACAGGTGAGTAGAACAGCATGTATTGATGAGTTTTGTGGCAATAAAATACAACAAAATTAGAGGAGGAGAGGGGAACAGCAAGACAGGAAGAAGGGTGTTATTAATACAGCTAGCGAGGGAGGCCTCGATTTCCTAAAGAAACAGAAGAAGCAAATCTCAGATATCATGGAAAGGCCCTTTCAGGAAGAAAGACTGACATGGGAGTTGAGATCAAATTTTCAGTTTCATGGTGAGAATAAACTATTGATAGAGTAGAGGAAAGAGAAATCAGTTATGATTCTCTAGAGAAACAGAATTGCTAAATATTGCAAAGAGGATATACTAGATAGACTTACATGACACAGGCTTGGTAGTCCAACAATGGCTCTCTGAACTCTGGAGAAGCTGAGAACATGATAGCATCCCAATCCTAAAGCCTGGATTCCTCAAAAGTCCCAGTCTGGTGCTCAAGGCCCAGAGGATTCCCAAGAGCACATGGCTTAGGTCTCCATGGGAAGAAGCTGAGCTCTGATGTCAGTGGGGATGGCAGCAGTGGGGGCAATAAGAGAGTTGGTGAAAATATGGGGGTGGGGCAGACCAAAGTAACACTTCTTTTTCTCAGACCTCTTTGTACATGGCCACCACTGGAAGGTGATACCTAGAGGGCGGGGGTCTTCCCCACTAAGTTAAGCCTTCCAGGAAATACCTGAACAGACTCAGTCAGAGGTATGCCTCTCATTGATTCCAGATCCAATCAGAAGATAACCAAATTTAACCACCACAGTAAGGGGGATGAATACACAGTAGAGGAAATGTGAGTGAAGAAAAAAAATGACCAATTCTCCATTATGACAACAGCAAGGTGAAAATATATGCCCTATCTCTGACTTAGTTAACATTTGGGAGGAAGTTCTCTTGTGAAGCTTGTGTCTTCTCATTTGGAGGAGAGATGGCACTGAGAGACAAGAGATCGTAGTGGATTAAGGAAAATAGAAAAAAAATGACTTTTTCCTTAAAGTAGAAGAGTGGGTCCATTGGCCCAGTGAGATATGTTGCTGATCAGCACCAAGACTCTACTTGAGCTCATGAAATGAATGTCTCCAGAGAGCAGCTTGTGTGTTTTTCTTTAATCTTCCTCCATTGTGTGTCAAAAAGAAGTAGGTGGAGAGTATGAGTTATTAATAATTATTCTTTGTCATAATGTAAAGTTAGAGATGGTGAAAGCAACAATAACTGTGTGAGGGTGGGATGGGATGATGAATGTAATGCTGTTACCTGTATAAGGAAGACAAGGGTATGGGCATGTTGGGACAAGTAAAGGGGGGTTCAAATTAATAGCACCATATCAAATTAATCATTTATTGAAACTAGAAAAAATTATGATGTGAAAAGGAAGTACAACAATAAAACTTTATGAAAATATCTTTTATATTCTATAAGACTGGAACTTTTCCTGGACCTTACAGCCAAGTTAATAATGAATCTTGAGATTACTTAAGATTTAAGACTAATATTCTGCTGTGTACTCATCCTGTTTGCTTAACCCACCTCTAAGAGAACAATGTGACAATCAAGGTACTTACCTTGGGTTTTCCATGTACTCAGCTTTTACAACTGTCTTACGTAGGATTTCTTTTACTGTGATAAAACACCATGACCAAAAGCAACTTGTAGAGAAAAAGGTTGATTTCATCTTTCAGTTTATAGGCCACAAAGAAGGAAAAGTAAGGACTGGAAATCAAGGCAGAAACCTGCAATCAAGAACTGAAGAAGAGTCCATGTAGGAATGCTGCTTACTAGTGTGTTCCTCATGACTTGCTCATCTGCTTTCTTATACAACTCAGGATCACCCATGGGTGGTACTGCCAACAATTGGCTGGGGCCCCCAACTTTGATAACCAATTAAGAAAATGCCTCACAGATTTGCCTACATGCCAGTCTTATGGGGGCATTTTCTCAATTGAGATTCTGTGTTCCTAAATGATTCTATCTTGTGTCAAGCTGACATAAAACTGGCCAATAGCTGTAATTTTAATTTATATATGTACTTTTCCATGATCCTGACTCCGAGTACGACATGTGTGTGTGTGTGTGTGTGTGTGTGTGTGTGTGTGTGTGTGTATTTATGTTATGTTAATAATTTGCGGAAAACATCAAATGCATCAAAAGTAAACTAATGCAACAAATATTCACAAACAATGATGAGCACAGCACATAGCTATTGCTTGATAGTCTCCAGTACTGAATAGTTTGAGGTCAGTTGGAACTTAATCCTGTGCAAAAATTCCAGTAAAGGTTTCTGTAAAGTATCCCTTATTCCTTCCCCATGTAATGCTTTATTTTGTGTCCAATAAAGACAGAACAAAGTCATTTATTAGAAACAGCAATGAGACACAGGCAATAGAGACAGTCATATTCACAGTTAAGATATCTGGCAGTTATGGATAGGCACACAACAGACAGAATACAGACAAACCAGAAATCGTAAACTACAGACAGAGGGAAGGAACAGGAAAAGAAGTGGAAAATTCAAAGTGGGGATCACTCTTGGCAAGTCAATCAAAGGAGAAACGCTTTTCTTCCTTTCCTTAATGCAACACCAACACATTTTGGTTCCTCTGAGCCAATTTTAGTCTTTAATTTGTTTAATTAATGCAGGATGGAGGAAGATACAAGAATTAAGTTATAGTTTTGGAGGTAAGTGAAATAATAAATAGGGCCAAGGTATCTTAGAACATAATTTAAGTGTCTCAGGCAAGATGGATACCATAATTTTATGAGAAAGGAATTCAAGTAACGGAGTGTTTTGAATTTGAAAGATCTTGCAGGTCAACATTGAAATGACCAAAAGCAAGATAGAACTATTGCTTACTTGTTTTTTTTTGTTTGTTTTTTTGTTTCAAGTCAGTATGTGAGAGACTAAAATTGTCACAGTTGTTGAAAATGATTGTGATATAGCTAGATGATGTTCAGAATTAGGGTACTGTAGAAATAAAGTACAGTATGAAAGAAGCTGTTTCCTCTCAAAGACATGAAATAGTGTATCAAACATGAGTATCACTCACTTGAAAAGAATCTGGCTTTAAATTGATTTTAGTTAAAATGAGGAGATGGGAAGTTTACAGTAAAGTTGAAGAATTTAGTGGCTGGCCAGTAGTTCATTAAGTACAGTTGTGAGAGTGTTTCAGAAGCTGGACAGGTTAGGAAGGTAGAGCCACATGAGGGAATCTACAAAGGAATCCGAGACCTACAGTCTCAAGCTTTATTATGGCTTGGTAATTCTTGGTTTTCTTTAGAAAACAATACAATGGTTCTATTAGTCAGCTATGTGTTACTGTAACAAAATACTTGAGATAAACAATTTGTCAAGAAAGAAGTTTTGTTTCAGCTCATGGTTTCAGAGGTTCTCTCTGTAGCTAGTTGGTCCTTTGCTTTCTGATCAATTGCAAAATAGAAATCATGTGGGTAATATATTACTGGGCAGCACTACACATGCCATCAAAGGCAAGTGAAAATGGAAGAAAAACTAAGTAATACTCTCTTAACATTGCCTTTAAGGGCATCCCCTCAAATGATTGAAAGACATCTCCCCACAATGGAGTCCACCTCCTGGAGTTTCCACCTAGATTTGTCAACTTGGAGATTACAAAACGAGGCTTTCTGTGCATTTCAGTACATTTGAATTTGTTCTGGAGGTCTGAGGTCAGATATCCAGGGGCAGTCTGAGAGCTAAGGGCAGCACAGGGTAAAGCAATTTCCAGGTTCTCATGTTCTGAAGATGGGACGTTTGCAAAAGAAGACTGATTTGAAAAGCTGCACTAAGATCTCTGTGGATTCCTCTTGTATGCAAGGAAGTTGTGGAGAGGCAGCCTAATCCAATGTTTAAAAAAAAAAAAAGACATTGTGCAGGAATCAGAAGTTTGGCAGATGGGAAGTGATCTTTGCTATCTTCGAGGACACATGCTGAGAAATAGAACAGTATAATATCAGCTTTAAAACTGACAGATTTCTACTAATTCTTTAAAATTGTCAGATATAGAGAGAAGATAAAACCCTTCCCATTTAACCCTTCCCCATCTTGGCAGAAACCAAAGATGGAAAGAACTTTCTGGAGACATCTGAGTGTTATTCCTTCTGTGTACATCATAAGAAGGTAAAATGTGGTTTCTGGTTCAAAGTTCTAAGGTCTAACACTGTGTTCTAGCTAGTGTTCCTTAAGCATACTCAATAGCAATAAGCAAAGTATGTTATATTCTTTAAAACTTGTCTGCATCCTATGCATAATCGGTTGAGAAAGGGGGATCTGCCACACGCAGATACAGTTTTACATGATATTTCTGAAGGCCATAGGCTTTGTAACTGGGTGATAAATGATGATTACTTCTCTCCTCCAGTAGTGTGCAAAGTACCTTCCAGCACATGAATGGTCGTCAGTAAGGGAGAAGCTTCCAGTTAGCACGAGCTCCATTTTTCCATGTTTGCTGACAAAAGTAAGTGGCATCTTCAGCAATAGAGCCTTCCCTTGGCAACAGCCTGTTTGCAGGGGTCTGGGAGATTTAATTTAACCAGGAATATTGGGGATTGATTGACCATTTCACAGGCATTACCTAAGACTATTGAAAAACACAGATATTTACATTATGATTCACAACAACAGTAGCAAAATTATAGCTATGAAGTAGCATAGAAAATAATTTTATAGTTGAATTTTATAGTTGGGGGTCACTACAACATAAGGAACTATGTTAAAGGATTGCAGCATTAGAAAGCTTGAGAACCCCTTCTTTAGAACCTTGTGGTGTCACCAGTATAATTGAAAGCAGTTTCTCTCTTTTCCCTGAATCTATCTGTAAGAAATAGTTCAACAGTGAAGGGTAGGGCCCCCCGAGTCCCTCATCCATCCTTGCCTAGCTATAAATGGGCTCAATCTTGTACAACCACAATGCAATCATCTATAGTCCTTGAAAGTATGAATCTCCATAATTATTGACTGTTATAGTGGTTTTATGTTATAAGACTAATTGCTATACAGTCTTATAAAAAAAACCTAGGACCAGATATTGGGGTGAAAACGGAGAGATCAGAGAAGCAGAAAGAAGCCAGCCAT
>CABHPP010094310.1:0-35056 GCA_902168425.1 Peromyscus attwateri
GCCCTAGGTAAGCACCTCAGAGTGTACACAGTACCTACAGTCCTAACCCTCAGCCCTAGGTAACACTTCAAAGCGTACACAGTACCTACAGTCATAACACTAAGTCCATTACCAGAATACATAGGTTCTAAATAATCAAGAACTACTGTCTCATATTCATGTAATGCAGACACTAAGAGACCATGGATGCCAGCCTAGACTAATATACCCAGCAGAACTTTCAATCATCATAGACGGCGTGAACAAGACATTCCAAGACAAAGCCAGATTTAAACAATACTTATCCACAAATCCAGCCCTACAGAAAGCACAAGAAGGAAAATTCCAACCTAAGGAAGTCAGATACACCCTCGAAAACATAGGCAGTAGATAACGCCACAGCAGTAAACCCCAAAGAAGAGAAGTACACACACACTACCACCAAAAAATAACAGGAATGAACAATCACTGGTCATTAATATCCCTTAATATCAATGGACTTAATTCACCTATAAAAAGACACAGGCTTACAGAATGGATACGAAAGCAGGACCCATCTTTCTGCTGCATACAAGAAACACACCTCAAATTCAAAGATAGACACTACCTAAGAATAAAAGGCTGGGAAAAGACTTTCTAATCAAATGGTCTTAAGAAGCAAGCGGGTGTAGCCATCCTAATATCCAGCAAAATAGACTTCAAACTAAAATCAGTCAAGAGATCAAGAAGGGCATTACATACTCATCACAGGAAAGATCCACCAAGATGAAGTTTCAATACTCAAGTTTTTTTTAAATGTCACTGACCTTATAATGACATGAATCTAATTAATTTCTGTTGATTTTTTAAGATAAAATTGAGTTTTTTTTAAGATAAAATTGAGTGGTTGTCTCCTAAATGGAACTGTTACATAAAAATCCACCACCAGTTACCAACTATAAATATCAGTAATTCCTTTATACATGCAGAGCCACGGCAGCAATAAGTATCAGGAAAATAAGTAGGTTATGGAGGTGTATTTTCAAACTATGGAGAGGCTATATACTCAAGTGTGGATATATTTTAACAAACAATGGTCAAATAATAGTCACCCTTACTTGACAAGAAGGAAAGGAAATGTGACTCCTACAGTTAGTTATTTCTTTCCTGAAGTAGCAAGTTTACTAACTATTATTTAAACCTCCTTTGTTCCACCCCAAAGAAACAAAATTCAGCTTTTCATGTAAAGTCTCCTAAGTGAAAGCCTAGATTTTCCTGGTTGACCAGCTGGGGACTAGGAACACCACACTGAGTATCACAATCTGGACACCTTTACTCCATGTTTACTTCCTGCTATTTCTGCCTCGTAGATAATGCTCAAAAATATTAAAATATTATTTTTATTTACTATACTTGGACATTTCTAGATTATAATACATTCATACTATGGCCCACTTAAGTTTACTAATACATATTCATAGAAGAATTATCAGATGACAGTACAAGCTATCTCAAAAACTAAGCTACAAACCTGGCTACTTAGAGATGAGAGCTAGTCTGTGCATATGCTTCAATATAAACATAATTTTCCCTTTCAAGGGATCAACTAAGCTAAAGAAAAGCTGGGTATTTAGTTCAAAGAGCCATTCACTGTGCAAGAGAAGGAATGAATGAAGATTGAACTTTGTTAAATAAGAAGACTATCTTAGGGAAGTTACAATATTCCTGGGAATTCATTCAACTTCGGGATAAGTAAGAGCAGGTGAGACTAGTGACCCACTAAAGCATCATGAGAGCAGAGTTTGCTACTGAAAAAAGAGAACACATAAAATTAACCTGATAGAGACGAAGCGGGAAGCACGCACATGTTCAGAACCCAGGAGGAGAGCAGCATGTACACGGAGATTGCAAAGACAGGACGAACTTGACTGAAGCCTCCATGTGTATCCCCACAGCAGAACTGTGCAGGAAGCTCACTATATCTGAGATAGTTAAGGACATAAGTGACCGGTGACTAAATATTCTGGGAGAATGCTGACATTATGCAGACTGGTGGCAGGAATTATGATGTAGAGAAAGATGAAAACCAAGTGCCTGCATTACCAATGGGAAAAGAGCAAAACTAAGAGGTTAACACACGACAGCCATATGCAAGGGTGATGGATCTACTGTGTTCAGTTTTATCACATAAAAAGATACAGGAGTTAAAAATGATAAGCACAGCCCTCCTTCTAGTCCATTTTCATTCCTTTGTGATTCCCAGTAATCCACAGAAGCATTCTCTAGCCGGGAGGCACAGCCACCACACTGGGCTGGAACACAGACAGGCACGCTTTACTCTCCTTATACAATATTGCAATCTCTCCAGTTATTCTTAGTCCTTCAGCAGTCTGCCAACAGAAGGCCCTCCTCACAGGCCATATCCATCCCCTAGGGACTCGCCTGATGTTGTGAACCCAGGGTCCACCTAGTTTTTTCTTGATGCCCATTTTATTCTTTGGTTCTAACCCATCTCCATTCTTTTCTGACTCCTGCTGATCCACAGAACCAGGGACACTGTAACAAAGACCTGACAGCCACCACACTTGGCTGAGACATAGCTCTGCCCTTAACTGTGGACCTCAAAGTCACCACACTTCACTAGGGCCAGGGTAGGTAACAGCAACCAAAGAACAGAACACCTGCACAACAAAGACAAATATCAGCTATCTACACCAAGAAACACTTCAAATCCCATAACTCCAGCTCCCTCCAGGAGTCAGCAACCCTACGACAGCCTGTAAGAGGCTCCACAAAAAGCAATTTAGCTGAAGCACAAGACAAGAGCTCCAACAGCAATCATGAAAACGCTAAGGGGATATGAACACATGCGTTAATGAAATCTGAAAATATAAACCAGTTTAATGGAGTGATGAAAACAATTTAAGATATACAAATAGAATTTCATAAAGAAAATCCAAATGAAATAAAACTAAAAGTTAAAAATTCAAGTGGTCAAATAAAAACCTTAGAGATAGGCCTCACCAAAGATTAAAAGAATTTCAGGTCTTGAAGACAAGGTAGAAGAAATAGATAGCCCAGTGAAAAATTTAAATCTTAAAAAAACAAAAAAATCCAACCACAAAATATCCAGGAAATCTGGGATACCATGAAAAATCCAAAACTAAGACAGAGAGAAGAAATCTGTATCAAAGACAGAGAAAACATTTTTTTTTACAAAAATCACAGAAGAAAAACTTCCCCAATATAAAGGGATGCCTATCAAGGTTTAAGAGGCATTCAAAACACCAAATAAACAGGACCAGAAAGGAAAGTCTTCATAATACAAAATAATCAAAAGACTAAATGTATAGAACAAAGAAAGAATATTAAAAGTTTCAAGGGGAAAAGACCATGTTACACACAAAGGTGAGCCCATTAGAATAACACCTCTCTGTTCAATGGAGACTGTGAAAGCCCAAAGGCCCGAAAAGATGTTCTATAGGCTCAGAGAGATCACAGGTGCAAGCCTAGAATACTGTACCCAGCAAAACTATCACAACCAAGAGAGAAAGAAAAACAGCTCACAATAAAAACAAATTTAAGAGAGTCCTGTCCACTAGTCAAGCACTATAGAAGTCACTAGGAGGAAGACTTCAGTCTGTAGAAAGTTAACTACACCCAAGATGACACAAAGAATAAATAATCCTAAAGCAGTAAATCAAAAGAGGCAGGGGAAAGGCCATACCAAACCAGCAAAACAACAGGAATAAATAAGTACTGTACATTAATAACAATATTAATGGTCTCATGTTTGCAATAGAAAGACACAGATGAAGAGATTAGATTAAAAAACAGGCTTCATTATTCTGCTTCCTCCAAGAAACACACACAGGGTGACATCTGTTTAGAGAAACAGGATGAAAAGAGATATTTCAAGCAAATGGAACTAAGAAGCATGCAGACATGGCTATTTTAATAAAAGATAGACTTTAAACTGAAATTAGTCAGAAGAGATTAGGAAAAACATTACATACCAATTAAAAGAAAAAAATCATCAAAAAGATATTACTAAACATTTATGCCCCAAACACAAGGGCACACTATGACAGCTACAATTACATACTGACACTAACAGAGTGATAGTGGGCAACTTTAATACTCCAATTTCGCCAATAGACAGACATCCAGACAAAACTAAGCACAAAAAGGATGGAATTAATGAACATCATCAGTCATAAGGGACCTAACAGATGACGTAAACTGCTTATAACCTCATTCACTTGATGTATATCTTGTTTTTGTTCTTCTTCTTTTCATTGCATCCTTCTAACAATGTATAACCACCACTTCCTCACCCTGTAAACACCGTATCTCTTCTATAAGAGGGACTTCAATAGGCCAGCAGTGGCTGCTTTCTCAAATCCCAATTTAGGGGAGGCAGCTGACTGGCCAGTTTTGGGTGCACCCAAAATAAAGCATGCTTTAATTGCACAGTCATGGACTTGGTCTTTTCTCTTCACGAGTATGAGGTTTAACATTTGGAGTCCCCCAGTGAGATGGACTGTCCACTATACCATTCACTGCAGGTCCTTCGAGGGGCTGAGCAACTTAGAGGGATGCACATTAATCCAATGCTCCAGGGCATGGCCTTCAGTCCAGGTCAAGAACCTGAGACTAGAAAGGTCATGGGCACTAGGGGAACTCCTATTAGTATTATTCTGTTAAGTAACATAGGAATAAAATGATTTCTAATGACACAGTACTATACTCATAGAGCAGTGCACTGCCCAACTCTTATCGGAGAAGCTGCTTCTTGTGGCAGATAGTAATTAATTAAACAGAGACTCACAACTGGACAATGTGCACAGAATAAGTGTCTTTGGAACACTAATCCCTAAATGGTGTGCCTTTATCACACCTCTCCCCTCAAGGCTCAGGAATCTTTTTGGAAATGGAGGCACAAAGACTGTAAAAGCCAGAGATTATGGATGATTCCAAGGAAACAGTACCTTCCAGATACATCACTCATACACATATGAATGCACATAGGGTATAACAGCATGCAAAGATGTGCACAGGTTCAAGACAGAGAAAACACTAGTATTGAGAAGGGAAAGCAGACTCAAAGTCCCACTTTTAACCAAGAAGATATTTGCAAAGATAAAATGCTGAGAAAGGGAAAATTAGTTTCCTCCAATAGAGGAAACAGTCATCCTCCAGGGCAGGCCCATGCCCAGAAGCAGCTAGTCAATGCAAACAGACTCCATGTTTTATTCTAGTTGTCTGTTTTATGCGCTGTTTGTTTCATTCTGGTACTTTTTGTTTATTGGGCATGGTTTGTTTTGATTTTCTTTTTTTGGTATTTATTTTGAGAAAGAGAACATGAAGTTGGGTGGGAAGGGGGTGGGAAGGATCTGGGAGGATTTGGGGGATGGAAAGTATATGATCAAAATTAATGAACAAACAATATTTTAAACAAAAATAATAAACATAACTTTATGAAAATAAACATAAGAGAATTGCTACTTAGCATAAAAAAGTTTTTCCAACTTCAAGAGTTCAAGGCAGTCTGTCCAAAAGTAGATGAACACTGTACTTAGTTCAGGTCCTCATGGGATCTGCTGCTTTAACAAAGGCAAATGCCTTAACACACATAAAACAGACATGTAAATGCATTCACAGCAAATACTATAGTTAGACATTCAATAATTGTTTTCAAATACAGATTTTAGTGTTATATTTTAATATAAACATGACTGATCTTGTGTTTCTTGATTACAAACCAAATGAAAGTACAGAAAGAGACTTCATAAACTTCCCTTTGAAGGTAGGAGTTGAGAATTTACTAAGTATCTGAAATTAAGAGTCAATCTAGAGCTGATCAAGAAATGAACCTACACTAGTGAATTGAAAAACTAAATAAGAGGAAGCAAAAAACTACTTGTTAACTCAAACTAAGAACAATACAAAATTACAAATCTATAAGGTGTCACATGATTTTAACTTAAAGATAAACCAAAGTAAACAGCAAAAGTCTGACATGGAGGTCTCATTCAAGGTAGCCAGTCCATAAAGAGAAGACAGAGTGCGTGTCAGGGGGCAGGTATATAAGTGTATTTTCACATTTTACAAGGTAAATCTATAACTGTTGCAAACAAGAAATTGCCAGAAATGTATTGAACAACAGTAAAAAAGCAAATACAAAGAAACAATTACTACTGAGCAAAATAACAGAAAGACTAAAAAATGTAAATGAAACTGAAGTCAGCAATAGTCATCTTAATACTTAAATTACAAGATACTACATTTCTATTACATTTATTGAAAGACATCAGCAAAATTGATGGCTAGGATTATCAGTTTTCTTTTGGATTTTCTTCCATATTTGTCTATGTGATTTCAAACTTCAAAAATTTACCCATTAGTTTTTTGTATTTTTTTAAACTCTGCATATCAACATCAACTACTAACTAATTAAAGAGGGATAAAGAAGGTTACACATAGTCTAACATACAATTTCTAATTTACTCTAGGTGAACACATCATCACACTATCACCACTATTCACTTCCCTGCTTAACTGGCCTGAAAATGTTGCAAGTGAACTGGCTCAAAACTCCAATCATCCCTTCTGAGGGTGGCTCTGTAAACATTCAGGAACAGGGGCAGAGAGACTTCGAGAACGAGATGATGGGGAGGGCCGTGAAAGCTGGTATCAGGACACAGCATAGCTGCTGCAGCCATGGACTCACAGAAGAGGTGGGGATCTGCAAGACTTGCTCAACCACATCATCGACATTCCATTATGGATGGGGGTGGGACTCTTGAGGCCCCGCCCATGCACAAGGGCTTATAAGCAATTCATGGTTGCTGGGGAAGAGTATATACCACACCAATAAGTTGCCCCTGATCAAGTAAATCAGCCCCATCTATGCCATCACATGTGCATGCGCACGCGCGCGCGCACACACACACACACACACACACACACACGCACTCACATATGCACGATCACAACAAAAAGACATTAAAGTAGAAGGAGGGTTTTTCGGGAAGATGGAACTTGAAAGAGTAGGAGTGGGTATAAGAGAGGACGGAGGAAGCCATAAAATCAGAATACATTATACATGTATGAAATTGTGAAAAATCGTAAGTAATAAGTAAATATGATCAAAGCAGAATGTAACCAAAGCCACAAAGGGCCTTGAGAACTTAATGCCATTAGACATCTTCTTCGTTCTCATCCCAGCGACAGCCAGATTCTGCTAAACACCAGGCAAGTAGTATTTCCCTCTAAAATAAAAGTAGTATTTTTAAGTATTAGATTTATTATACCCAACTTCACTGGAAAATCCCTTTAGAATAAGTGATAATAAGGTTGAAATGAAAGAGGGTGCTACCATAGACTGAGCATTCTTAGAGACCCACTTTGACCAAGTAACCACAGACAAATCAGGTCAACGCACTTCAAATTAGTCTCCTCTTGAGAAGCAAAGAAGTGAGGAAGCAGGTTGTGAAGACAGGTACAAATAACCCAGCGTTAATTCCATATCAGATTAGGAAGTTAGCAAAGGAGAGTGATGTCAACTCTACTACTACTCTCTCCTTTGTGGTAGCAAAGTTTACTTAATTCCTAATAAAATAATTTTCAGGGTAATAAGAAGATGATTTTAGTCCATCAAAGAGAAGGTATTTTTGATATTCTAGTTCAAATAGTTGACATACTTTTACTTTACACTACTAGGGTATGGTTTCTATACTTCATTAATAATCACACATGTATATATAAGAACAAAACTAAAAGTGAATTATATCACATAGACAGGAGCATGCAACTCTACACACAGACTCAACTGTAAGGAAAGTATACCTTCCATCCCTGTGATGACGCTCACTGGTCTGACTGTATCTGGAGCGAGGTAGAGTAAGGAAATGACTGCAAGCATGGCAGAAACAAGAATAAAATGAGACTCAGGAAAGAAGTAAAAGGTATAGTTCAGTTATAAAAGTCAGAATCAAACATAATCAGATAGTAAGCAAAGCCAATGAAACTGCTACTGGAAAGCTTGGCCATCTTCTCAATGCCCATTGGAACATGGCAGTGTAAAGGGTAAAATAAACCAAACGTTCTGAAAGTAAAATGCAACAAAATATAAAATTTAATTTTTTTAATTAAATGATAAAATTAGTATTGCATCAATATATTGAGCATCATCATATTTTCGCAAATGTTATATTACAAAGATGTTTTCCTTCTTTTTTAAAAAAAAGGTGAGAAGAAAAAAGTAATAAAATGACCAGCAAGCAAGTTAAGGGCACAGAGGTGATATTTAATACCTAAAACGCTTAGGACATTTCATGAGGTTTTATTTTTCTTTTATTGTTCCATCCCTGACACTGCTTGAATCACGTTTCTGCATCTTTGGAATAAGTTTCCTACCTTCAAACCCTCCTCCCTGTGCCCCAGTTCATTCTTCACCATTTGTACAGACTCTCAACCCCACCCATCTTCATGTCACACAGCATGTCACCACCTTCCAGCTAGGTACGACAGACAGACCACCCAGCACTCTCTATGTACAGGAGGTGGTTACCAACTCCACAACCTATTCATGCTCATCATCCTGGCAGGAATGCCTGTCATTCCAAGTCTGTCTCTACTCATTTGCCTTTGAAAGCCCTCCTCATCTTTAGTCCAGATGCTCTTTGAATCCTTTCCTAATAAACCCAAACAAGTAATTTTCCTTTCTGTTCTAACAATATTAGACTCAGTCTCATAGCATTTCACTTTCTATAATTAGTAAATATAAAATGATATGTCTATTATACCAAGATTGTATCATTTTTAAATTTCTGAACACAATGGATGATCCACTAAGTACTTATGGGTAGACATCATATTTTAATAATTGGTTGCCTGATAGAAGATATGAATGGAGGCCAGGTGGTGGTGGCGCACACCTTTAATCCCAGCACTCGGGAGGCAGAGGCAGGTGGATCTCTTTGAGTTTGAGGCCAGCCTGGTCTACAGAGCTAGTTCTGGGACAGCCAGAGCTATACAGAGGAAGCCTGTCTCGAAAACCAAGGGGAAAAAAAGAAAAGAAAAAGAAAAAAAAGAAATAAAATGGCATCAGTATCTGAGGTACCCCAGAGGTTTATACATTAAGGCATTTCCCTTTTTAGTATATAAATCCATTACATGAAAACTTATAATTTATCTTCTGATGGTTAAGCAGAAGACAGAAAAAATATGGGACATGAGGAAGGAAGGAAGTCCCTAATCCAGGAATCTGTCTAAAGGCTCTTCCACCTGAGAAGCAAGAACTCCAGCACAATAACTGTTTACTTTGAAAGGTACTAACATGAAACAACATTCTTTGCATAGACAGATGTCTTGTATTAAAACAAGAAACCAGCCATAAGGCCTGAAGGTGCATGGCCATGGTAGGTCTCCTTCTTTTCTCTGGATGTTTTGAAATATTCTAACAAGACTGCTACCTTTGTTTATTGTAAATAACGCTACTTTCTGAACCCCTATGATCTTATCGACTGTAATCCTGACAATAATCCTGTGGAAACACCCTGAAATCTCATTTAGACCCCTTAGCAAACTACTGAAGACAGTAACTTCAAAACTCACTAAAATCGTATAAATGATTATTATAGAAACAATGAAAGGTGATTTTCTCCTGGAGACGCCCACACCCAGGTTCTGTACTCTTTACTTCTGAGCATCTATCTTTTTCTTTACCTTTGTTCTTAAATACTATATTAACATATCACTTATTTAACCCCAAATCTGATTAGTCTTTACATTGTTCTATATGCCAAAACCATACATTTAGTTAGCCAGAGCTGAGGTCCCTAGAGACTCCAGGGAACCCTCTAGCTGCTGAGGTCCCTAGAGACTCCAGGGAACCCTCCAGCTGCTGCTGATGGCGGCATGGGGCTATGTCTCCTCCATTCCACTGACTCTGATTTTAAAATTTTATTTGTGATGCTAAAATCATACTTACGGGAAGGAAAAGCAATCGGTATAGAAATATAACTGCAGCTGGGGGGTGGTGGTGCATGCCTTTAATCCCAGCATTGAGGAGGCAGAGGCAGTGTGATCTTTTGAGTTGAGGCCAGCCTGGTCAACAGATTGAGTTCTGGGACAGCCATGGCTACACAAAAAAACTTTGTCTTGAAAAAACAAAATAAAAACAAGCAAACAAACAAAACCCCCAAAACAAAAAAACAACAAAACCCAATTATATATATATATATATATATATATATATATATATATATATAGCAATATGCTGTGATCTTATTAAAAAATATAATACTCTCTACATACATTCTAATAGTAAGTTAACTCCTATGACTAAAATCTTAAAAAGATTTCTTGTTCTAAAACCATATGTTCATCTCCCCTCACCAATTATGCTCTCAGCCGTAGTAGTCACCAAGGTTACTAAAGAAACAATGAGTCAAAAGGTGTAAGGAGGGGGCAAAATGAAGAATGACCGTAACCTATTTACAGTGCATTATTAACTGATAATCTGCATGTAGATGCTTGCAGGACTTGTAAATAGTATTTACTTTTCACAACAGAGTAAGATTTTGACTAATGATGATAGAGTCAGACAGATTAAAGAATCAAAGACCCAATAGAATATAGACACATAATTCTTAAACACTACCCATAAAGATAACGAATGTTATACCTCATGCATCCACCACTGACATTGAATAAAGAACTATAATAGAATGCATATGACAACATATCACACGGGGATGATCAGTATAAAAGTCTTCCTATACAATTTTCCAGCATGTCGCCAAATACTGCTTCATACCAAACTCCAGGATGTGTAGATGTGTTTTGCTTCTGTAACTTCGCTCTTGTGGACTGAATAAACATTCCCATTTCTCAAGGTCTAACTCAGGTGCCATCTTCTACACCTTTCCCACAACGCCTCAACTTATTCCTCAGCTTCATGATTTTTGTTTGTTTGCTGTCATTTTTGTTGTTTCAGGTTAATTGCTAATCATTAAATATAAAATATTTGAGTTGATGTTTTCTTAATGTTACACGTATGGCACATTTTTTTTCATTAAGTACTATAAAATTTTCTTTCATTCTTTTTCGAGAGTGTGTTATGTAGTTCAGTCAGTCATTGAACTGGCGATGTAGCCAAGGCTGGTCTTGAACTCCTGAGCCTCCTGCACTATCTTCTGAGTACTAGGATTACAACATGCACTGCCTTGCTCAACCAACAATACAGTTGATAAAATATGGCTAGTGTTACACTTTGTGGTAACTGGCTGTATGATAAGGACACAAAACTCTCACTGGAGGCAGTGTCAGTTAATTTGCACAATTCTATATCATAAATTTTATAGACAGAAATAAAATGCTTGGTTTTTGCCAAACATAATTAAAATCCTAAATACAAATTCAAGAACACTTGGTTCCAAATCCTATGAAAAAGTGTACATTCAATTAAATGAATTTCTAATTCAATGCATTAGATTTTACTAAGGAGAATAATGCATGCATCTTTTAAAATTCCTAAATTGCACTACTTACTAACACAAGGAAAATTCTTTCTTTGGCTTTTTAATACACTGTACTATTGATTGATTCTTGTGTTAGTCAAAGCCAGATCACTATGACACAATATTGATATAACCTATTTCAAAGAGGCAAACATTTATTTTGAATCATTTCCAGATGTTAATCTACCATCATGGAGATGGTGAAGTGAGCAAGAGCAGTTCATCTCAGGCTAGCCAGGAAATAGGGGGAAATAAGGCTACCCTAGCTGGGTCCCTTATTATCCTTCCTCTAGCTAGGTTCAGAGCCTACTGGGAAGCCACCTCTAACTAAATTCAAAGCATGTCTTCTTCTCTCAGCTAATCTTCTGTATATTCCTCAGAAACACACAAAAGTGGCTTTATAAATCACCCAGACATATCTCAAACCCAATTAAATTGATCAGATTCATAATTCTACAAAAATGATATTCATAAACATAAACATGAGTACTTTCCCCCTTTTAAAAGGACATTCACATAAATTTGATTACTGAAAATCCTTAAGAATATTAAATTTGAACAGACATTAAGAGAGAATGTTGTCCAGTGAATGTTGCTTCTTGTATTAATGAATTGCACAGATAATCAAAATAATACCAGAAATGCCTTCTATTAATTGTTTTTATTGAAATAAATTCTACTTTACATAATGTTTTTAAAAGACTTAAGATAGATCCCAACAAAGAATGACTGTGATCTGCACATCTACATCCTTCCTTGTAAACGTGAGATGGATTTATCTACTTCAAAATTTCCACAGACAAACATTTGAATATTCTTGCTACACTAAAGTATTCATAAGATCATGGAGAAAAGCATAATGACTACATAAAATAGGGATTAATTATCTGGGTTTTAAAAGAAGATATGAAAGGCAAATGGTTCTATGTTTGTGGTCATTAAACCTAGAAATATGTGACTTAAAATACTCACAAAATATTATGGATTTAATGTAACAGTAAACAGTTATTTTATAATTTTATTCTAATACTTTCTACAATGACTATAGCCCACATTTTTCTGGCTTCATATTGAGTCCATCTTTTTTCATTAAATTCACTTTATGTAAGCTTACCAGAAATTTAAAGTCATTTAGACAGTTTTATTGCCTCAATAAGCAAATTTTCAATGGCTAAGAAGCTTGTGACAGCTATATAAATAATTTGAAAAGCTAATAAAGTTCATTAACATTCTATTAGGCAACCAAAATACCTACTGATCCTTTTTATGACACATTCCAGGTCTAAGGCAAGCCAACATGGCGATCCTACATTCGCTATTATCATAGTAATAAGCATATTTCCCAATAGGTAGCACACTCATAACCACCCTTAAGGCACTGATTACATGAAATGTTTAAAAAACTTAAAAAGCAAAAAAAGTTAAATAGTTTTTACCTGATACTAATAGAAATATTAATTTAATAACTATTTGGTTTCTTCTTTGATCCTAGACACTAAAATTAGTATTTGTTTGGCACTATCAATGTAGAAGATACGCTGTATGTTATCTTTGGATACAAAAGGGAATTATATGCATGGATTGAGTATTAATCTTGATTCAAACCAAATGATTTCTTTTATTCATCATGACAGTTACTTGTCATGTCAATGGACTTGAATGACGAGGAATTTAAGTCACTACTTCATCATATTTTCTGAATACTATATTCGACTTTATCATCATCTTAAACTAAACTCATTTGAGAGTTTGAAAAAAGTCCCATGGTATTTTTTTTTATATATAACCAAAATGAATTAGAGAGTTAATTAATTTTCCTAAAATTAGTAGTAATTAATATAAGTATTATAACATGGCATGTTACTTCCAAGTTTGTCACAGTTAATGTGGCAACTTCAGAGAAGTTTTGCAAATACAGCAAGTGTGACTTATTAAGATGTTAAAGCTTTACTGAAGGTCATTAGAGAAAAAACTCTTGGAGAATTATAATAAAGGTTTCCTTAACAAACCAGACTGTCTCAGTATTTCTGCATATGAAAAGTCACACTATTTCTCTGAAATCTATTAAAGCCTTTCATCTCTATCAGCAAACTGATGTATATTACACATGATAATTTGCTATGTGCAGGTAAAAAAATCACTGCATTCTGATTACCACTATAATCTCCTGTACAAATTTGCCGGCTATTTTTATTAATCTTTTATTGACAGGGACTAGTCAGGCAGCACTGGTGGACCTCATAGCTCTGACTCTCCTCATCTCCATCCCAAGTGCTGGGTTTGTAAACATGAGCCGCAGTGCTCTGCTGAGCCACGGTGCTCGGGTGAGCCATGGTCAGGTGAGCCATGGTGCTCGGGTGAGCCATGATAGTCAGGTTCATCCTGTTTGGGTTTTCTTATCAAGAAAAACTGCACGTGTTTACCTTTTCTGTTAAACAAAGGGCTATCTTAAGAAAGAATGTAGAAATAGTAAAGAAAGGCACCGTTTGGAAACTCAGATGAGACAAAGGACTAGAGAAAACATTTTACAATAACCCTTCCTGAAGGAATAGAGTCAGTGAGAGTTGTGATTACCTGTCTCTATCTGGAGAATAATGGTCATCCATGACCCGGTGTCTGTCCATTCGGCTAATTGTATTGTAATGACCAGGAGCACGTGTCCCTCGAAGCCCCTGTTCCACATTCCTGCTAAGACAGGAAGAACATTATATATCTGACTAATCTATAGCATAATCCCCACAAAATGATAATAAAATCTATTTATTTGGTTTATCTGTATCTCTGATTGAATACATTTTATTTGGAAATGAACAGTTAATTGAGGATCGGGCTGCTTTACAGATACAAAAAGAGCCCATTAAGAGAATATTCTTCAGGATAAGATAAACA
This sequence comes from Peromyscus attwateri, assembly GCA_902168425.1. Taxonomy (NCBI): domain Eukaryota; kingdom Metazoa; phylum Chordata; class Mammalia; order Rodentia; family Cricetidae; genus Peromyscus; species Peromyscus attwateri. The sequence goes on from CABHPP010094310.1 coordinate 14,376, forward strand.
ATATCATACCTTACTGATGGGCAACACCAGTTCTCTATAACTGATAATCAGTGATATACTATACACTACAGGGAAAGGTTTATGAGAAGATAGGTTCAATGTTGCACACGCTTTCTAGCATGGGCCACAGGAATGGTGGGAGGGGTGCCTTAGGCATGGTCGGACCTGAGTTCAGATCTCAGAAAAACAACTGTCAGTACCTATCCAACTGTGACCGTGTTCTCTGGTAGCACTCTAGCCTAAACTACCACCTTTATGATTTATTAAATTATAGCTGGCTAATTGTTATCTTACCTAAATCCTTCCCTTATCTAGTCTGAATACGGTAGTCCTTTGAAACCATGGAATGAAAGCTAAAAATTTCATTCTTGGTGATGGACTAGACTCCTTTCCTTTGCAAATCATCTTTTTCATTAGTTTGCAATGCCACGCTTGTATACAGAGGAATGTATAAGTACATAGGCATATCTAATATACATATTTATCTATATATTTATATATTTATATATATTTATATATATATATATATTTATATATATATATTTATCTATATCTATATTATCTATATCTATATCTATATTATACATATTATCTATATAGCTAGTCAAAATCCATTAAATAAAATTATATCTTCATATATTACACATTTCTTTATTTCGTTGTCCCTGAACTATCATGCATAAATTATATATAGTATTGTCTGAGGTTTATACCTCATGTAGCTCTTTGGTACAGTTAGGTTGATCAGAGATTTCTAATATTATAAGATCTAGAGCAATAGATTGGTATGACTATTTCTCTTTCTACTCATGCACTATTTTTAGTTTTTTTAAAAGAGTTTTTAAAAAATCTTTTTTAACTTACCAATTACTATATGACTCATAAATATAATTATTTGGTTCTAAATGAATCTGCTTAATATTTATATGCAATCTAAAGTTAGTTTTTCTTAACTGTTTTGAACTCTTAGGGCAAGTAACACACAGATCATTAGAAGAAACTAAGCCATGTCACATCTTAGTCCCATTGCAATGGCATCTGATTTTTCTATAAAAGAATGTTTTAAAGAATCATTTATTTTTAGAGGATATAATGGTAATTTATGTAAAATTCACCCTAACTACTATGCTGTAAGCAAAACTGACACACACTCTTACCTTTGTGGAGGAGGGACACTCGGTGACCATGACCTAGTCCTTCCTATAGCGTCTACTCGGTGTGGAGACCCTGATGTTGAACAATGGTTCGATGACATTACTTGTTCTGGCACTGACAAGGTGGAGCTTTGAAGATCGCGACCATTGTGCCGGTAATCTAGAGGAAGAAAATAAAGTACCAATTATCTACACACTAAGTTCTTTGTGTTGCACTAAGGAACATAAAACACTAGTAAGGCTGGAATACTTTTAATATGTAAGTGTAGAGTAAAACAACTGCAGTATAACATGTTTGAAAAGTTGTAAGCACAAAAATGAAAATGGAAAGACATTTGATACTTAGGTAGTTACTATGTTCACTGTATTGGGTAGGGTAAAAGCTTAACTTCTTTTTAAAAACTGACCAAGATTGTTCTAAAAATATTTCATCTGTAGAAACTTAAGTGTTCTTTAACTATTGTTAATATACACAGTTGCCAAGTTCATAAGATGCTTCATAGGCTCCACTTACACTTTAAATAAGGTAACCCACACTACATATGCAACACTCAATGACATTTTTCTTGAAATACTTTGCAGAGCTGGGACAGCACAGTAGTCTGAAAACAAAATTAACACTCAAAGACGGGAAGACTGCAGTGACTCAACACCCTCAGAGAAGTTAACATTAGGAATCACAGACACTCGGACGGGGAGAAAGCACGGGCTCTGCACGTCAGCAGAGCAGCAGTTCTACGTGGAGAGGCCAGGGCCATGTCCTGAAGCTGCATGGATGTGAACTATGTATGTGATGGAGAAGCATGGACGCGGCTGGGCAGGGCACATGACACTGCTGCCATCTGGTCATCGTCTTCATGAGCAGTGCGGCTGTTAGTGATCGGTCACTGCTCCACGGATATCTGATGGTGGGCACTTCCTAAAACACACTGCTGCAGTGTGCATCTCCTAGATTAGTTAGAGGCTCTGAGGGAAACTGAGAAGCAGCACACGTGCTTCGCATGCATAAGGGCCTCGGTTCATCCCCAGTACACGTCGACCTTAACTGATTATAAAGAGACATAACTCAGAAAAACCACTTCACTCCTATGTGGCTTCTTCTCAGCAAGTTAATGTTCTGCAGTAAGACTGGGTCCCATGGAACAGAGCAAAAGATCAAGACATAAATAATTGAAGAAGTAGCCAATGAAATAGAAGAGGAAATTCTGAAAGGGAAGAAACTAAACTAAGATGCAGGCTTATACCAATCTCTCTGAAAATTCCAGCATTAGTAGCTGTGCTTTTCAGCGAAGGGAATGCACTTTTTAATTTTTTTAAAGACAAGCACTGACAATGAATGAAAGAAAGGCAAGGTACTTATCTAGCAGACAGTTTCTATTTATCTAGACACAAACTGCCTCAGAAAAGAATGGCTGTGGATTGGTACATTGGTACATTGGTACATTGGTAGCAGCTAGTAAGGGCGTATTTTTGTGTACGTACATACATACATGTGACACCGTGGTAAATAAAATAAACATTTTAAATATATTTGTTCATATACAAAATCATTTTCATAAACTTGGAGATAAAACATATACATAATCATGTACATGCATACATGATTATATATGCTTTTTAAGTGAACAAAATGATAACAATCAAATAAAGAGAAAACTATAAGGAATTTGTTATTGTAAATTACATAATCTGTGAAGTACTATTTGAAAGTGGATTTGAAGTAGTTATGTGTGTGTGTGTGTGTGTGTGTGTGTGTGTGTGTGTGTGTATTCTAGATTAACTACCATAGGAAGTATTTAAAAAAATAAAAGGTAAAGGTTAAGAAATTAACAAGTTCAAGTTCCACAACAGCCAGGGATACACAGAGAAACCTTGACTTAAAAAAGCAAAATTAAAAGAAAAAAGAAAAGAAATTAACAAGTCATATAAATTTTCAGTTAAAATAAAAAAGGCAGAAGAAACACAAGTTTAAAAACAGGAATAAAAAAACAATGGTAATAAAAAAAAAGCCCTGGTGGATATTTAACTATATCAACAAACCACTTAAATGATAGTGGTCTATGCATAGTAATTAAAATGTGGACTGATGAAGTAAAAAATTAATCTCCAGGAACTGATGATCACAGGAAGTTGTAGAACAGAAGGCTAAAATATAACAACCAATCGCCTTCTTATAACTATCAATGAAAGCTGGAATTTGAAATTGAAAAGCCAATACCAATTATAATATCACACCCCCAATAATGAAATTCTTAAGAGCACTCTAACAAAATATAAAGTAGATCCATATGAAGAAATCAACAAAACTGAATAATAAACTGTATTATAAGGGGATAAAGGGAAAGATATTCTATAAAACAGGAAACTCAATATTAAGAAGAAACCAGTTATTTTTTTACCAATTCAATCTACAGATTCAATGTGATTCAACAGAAATTCTAACAGTTTGTGGGTACTGACAAATCGCTTTTAAAGGTTATGTGGAGAAGCAAACAGCTGAGAATGTACCAGTACTGATTACCAGAGTCAGGAGACTGACTGGAGGAACATTAACTACTTAGTATAATTTCTAACAGTCAGAACATTGTAGATAGGCCAAAGAATAAAGCACACAGTGGAACATAGAATGGCTAAGAAATAAACCAACATAAAGATGCTCAACAGGCCTTTACCCAAGGACAAAAGCAAAGCAATACAGTGGAGCAAATATAGTCATTTCAACCAATTGATATGAAACTCCTGGACTTTAACATAGAAGAAAATGAATCTAGAATTATATATTCTAGATTAACTACCATAGGAAGTATTTAAAAAAAATAAAAGGTAAAGGTTAAGAAAGATGGCTCAGCATGAGGGTGGTGGAAGACTCTGGAACCATGGACTAGAAAAACAATTGAATGTCATAAACAGCATTTAACAGAACATTTTAGTAGACCCCTGGAAGGGAGCAACTTAGACAGTCCAGGCCCCGGGCCATGAAGTTCAGAGGGTGACAAGGACTCTATCAGTGACTAACCTCCAGGCAAGTCCTGTGACATTCTGACAAAGAGTCTAGCTGTGTCCTGCATGTCCTGAGTTCTTGCCTGAGGCTACATTTTTGAAAAATGGGCTAATTTCTTTAGTGGGGAAATTTTAAGATAATGTAACATTGAATCTGTGCAATGATTGTTGCAGATACTCTTAGGCAAGTCTATAACTAAAAGAGAGCACCAAGCAGTGCAGGAACAATTTGAAGCTGTGAAGTTTGGGGATGGGGAGCGGGACACGAGAAAGTTAATGTTGCTTCCAAGCAGAAGCAGCTGGAAGTACTAAGATTAGTGCTCTTGAAGACAAGCCTCCTGCTATGCATTAGAAAGACAGAAAAGGGCTCACAGGGCACCATGCCACTCAGTTAAAGCTCCACTTTGTACAATGAAAAGCCGAAGGGATGTCTTACTCCTAAGGAGCAACTGTGCATAAAGCTGTTCCTAAAGTGGCTGAGTCAGTTGAACACGGCAGCAACAGCCACATGGGAACAACAGAGAGGAACACTGAGGGATCGTGGATTCTTCTGTGTGGTTTCAGAGTGCTGCTGACCAGGCCATGTGTGATCGGCTCAGAATCCCTGCATCAATGCTGAGGTCAATGGATGATGGTGTAAAGGAGAAGCCTGGGTGACAGTGGAGACTCAGAGATGTTGGAGATGCCAGGGCCTCGAGCTGTCTGCCAAGAAGAGCTGCATACATGGAGTGGAACCAGTCCAAGAAAGAGATGTACGTCACAGGCAGCAAGGCTGAAGGGCAGAGCTATTTAGGCCCTTTAAAAATGCGGCTTCAGACACCAGACATGAAGCTTGAGAACTTGAAGTTTTTCTTATTGGGTTTTGGTCCAGTCTTTATGCTCCCATTCCTTTTAAATATGTATTTCTTTTTGCTGGATATGGTGGCACACACCTCTAATCCAGGCTCTCAGGAGACTGAGGGAGGTGGATCTCTGTGAGTTTGAGGCCAGCCTGATACACAAAGCGAGTTCCAGGACAGCTAAGGCTGTTATATACTTGGAGGAGGAATTTCCTCCATGGGCCCATGTATTTGAATAGCTTGTCCCCAATTAATGGCCCTGTGTGGGAAGACAGGGAGCATGTAGCAGACAGAAACTTCCTAGAAGAAGCATGTCACTGCAGGTGGGTTTGAAGAGGTGCCCCAGGGAGGGACAGTGTCTGTCATGAAACTCACAAGGCCTTCAGGAGACTCATGAGGTGCCTTCCCCTTACTACGATTATATAAGCAGTGTCAATTACCTGGGCTGATAATCTTCAGTGGTGTACCTACCCAGAAGTTATCCATGGGGCTTAATGGTGGTAGGACTATCAGTGACTAACCCATCCTCCTGTAAGTGACTCCAATAAACACTTTGTATCAGGAAGCTAGACTTGGGCAAGTGGAAAATTCATTAGGTCTGTGAGCACTAGCTTTTCTCGGTGTAAAGTTTCTTCACACCCCTCTCATGGAAAGTCATGCAGCAAATGTGAATAATAAATAAATCTCTATTTTCCCCCAACACACAATTTCTTAAAAGTACAGAAAAACCCAAATGGTTCAACCTAGTCATTTTGTGGAGAGGGAGGAACAGAGAAAGTCCTTTGACGTTATTGTGCACAGGATGGCACATGGTGGTTATCTCTAATTGTCAAGTGGACACAGCAGACTATGGCAGTCTCAGTAATGTCTCTTCTACAGTGCGCTTGCCTGCGGCTATGTCTGGGTAGAGTTTCCTTGATTACTGAATTGGCGTGAGAAGAAGCTCCCACTGTGGGAGACACTCTCCCCTGCACAGAGAACTGCACAAGACTGAAGAAGGGAAACTGATTGTCACGGTCCAAGCATCATTCTCTGCTCTGGAGTGTAGACGACCAGTTGCTTTGACTTCCTACTGGTGACAAGGGACACAAACTGGATTCATGAGCTAAAAGAAACCCTCCTTCCATAAGCTGCTTCTTGGGTCAGGGCATTTTATCACAGTAATAGAAATAAAAAGTAGGACAGTGAATATATATATAACTAGGACAGTATACTTCAGAACACAAGAAAAAAATTATAGTTTCACCATATGGAAATAAATGTTTGTGGAGACAGATGTTTATAGATTTAAACATGAGAAACAATATGTATAGGTATTAAAACACTACACATTACCTTACTAATACACATCAGTTTTAATTTTAACATATCAGTCCAAAATTTAAAAAACTAATTCATGACTCAATAAAGATGAATAATTTTTTTATCTTGAAAACAAAAAAATGAAAGAATGTAGGCATGCCTAAAAATGACATTGGAATGAATTGTTTCCATGATCTGAAGGGAACTGGTAAGGTGAAAAAACACTAAAGTCTTCATTTATCATGGTCTCCTATTCCTTGTTCTCCCTCTCTGTTCTTGATCCAGCTGGGGTCTCCTGCTCCCCCAAGCTCTCTTTCCCTTGACCCTTGCCCTTCATTTCCCCCACTAATGACCAGGCTGTTCATGAAGATCTCATCCATTTCTCCATCATTGGGCAATCCCCGTGTCTTTCTTGGGGTCCTGTTTTCCAGGTAGCCTCCCTGGTGATGTGAGTAGCAGTCCAGTCATCCTTGCTCCACATCTAGTATTCTCCTATGAGTGAGTACATACCATGTTTGTCTTTCTGAGTCTGGGTTACCTCACTCAGGATGATTTTTTTCTAGATCCCTCCATTTGCCTGCAAACCTCATGATGTCATTGTTTTTCTCTGCTGAGTAGTATTCCATTGTGTATATGTACCACATTTTATTTATCCATTCTTCAGTTGAAGGGCATCTAGGTTGTTTCCAGGTTCTGGCTATTATAAACAATGCTGATATGAACATAGCTGAGCAAGTGCTCTTGTGGTATGATTGAGCATTTCTTGGGTATATGCCCAAGAGTGGTATAGCTGGATCTTGGGGGAGATTGATTCCCAATTTTCTAAGAAAGCACCATATTGATTTCCAAAGTGGCTGTACAAGCTTGCATTCCCACCAGCAGTGGAGGAGAGTTCCCCTAGCTCCACATCCTCTCCAGCATAAGCTGTCATCAGTGTTTTTCATCTTAGCCATTCTGACAGGCGTAAGGTAGTAGCTCAGAGTTGTTTTGATTTGCATTTCCCTGATAATTAGAGATGTTGAGCAATTCCTTAAATGTCTTCCAGCCATTTGAGTTTCCTCTGTTGAGAATTCTCTGTTTAGTTCTATCGCCCATTTCTTAATTGGACCGTTGGGCATTTTGATGTCTAATTTCTTGAGTTCCTTATATATTCTGGATATCAGATGAGAATAGGAAGAAGCAAAGTACTAGAGAGGCCCACAGAAATCCACAAAGATACCCCCACAATAGACTGCTGGCAATGGTCGAGAGATAGCCCGAACTGACCCACTCTGGTGATGGGATGGCCAAACACCCTAACTGTTGTGCTAGAAACCCCATCCAATGACTGAGGGATCTGGAAGCAGAGATCCACGGCTAGGCCCCGGGTGGAGCTCCGGGAGTCCAATTAGCAAGAAAGAGGAGGGTCTATATGAGCGAGAATTGTTGAGACCAAGGTTGGATAAAGCACAGGGACGAATAGCCAAATGAATGGAAACACATGAACTATGAACCAATGGATGAGGGGCCCCCAACTGGATCAGGCCCTCTGAATGGGTGAGACAGTTGATTGGCTTGATCTGTTTGGGAGGCATCCAGGCAGTGGGACCGGGTCCTGTGCTCATTGTATGAGTTGGCTGTTTGAAACCTGGGACTTATGCAGGTCTCTTGGCTCGGCCTGGGAGGAGGGGACTGGCCCTGCCTGGACTGAGTCTACCAGGTTGATCTCAGTCCTCGGGGGAGGCTTTGCCCTGGAGGAGGTGGGAATGGGGGGTGGACTGGGGGAAAGGGGAAGGGGCGGGAGGGGGGAGAACAAGGGAATCCGTGGCTGATATGTAGAACTGAATGGTATTGTAAAATAAAAACAAACAAACAAAAAAAAACCACTAAAGTCAATGGATACTTAAGAGTAAGAAGTAAAATTAGTCAACTACAAAAAGGAAGAGAATATGAACATGAAAAAGATAGCAATAATATAAAAAAAATCTATGGAAGAAATAACTGAGGTTGAATCTCTAAACTATGTGAAAAGTGTAAACAACTTCTGCAGTCTTAGCAATTACTATATTGTTCATTCTTAATAAGAAATATGGCAAAACACAGCGACTGAGTTTTTAAAAGTAGTTTATTGACTATGGCATGCATATCTTACTCTAAAAAATCTATCAAAAAGTCAGCAATCACCAATGTAGTTATAGTAGATCTTATACATAAAAACTATTTTTTCCTGAGTAAAGTTAACTATAATTATGAGATTTGTTAGATTAATTAATCTAGCAAATTATAAATCTAACAAGAAGACTAGAATAAATTATTATATAATATTAAGGAGACATTACAGATGAAATTTCAATTATATGATCAATTATGTGAAAAATCATACAATTTATCATAAAAGCTTATTATTGAATTGTTTTAAAATAGAAAGTTTATAAATATTTTCTTACCAAGGTCTGGCTTCTTTAAAGAATATTCATTCTAACAATTTGCATAGTATTTCCAGCAACTGTTTGGAAGTTTAGGTTGGTAAGGTTTTCTTGAGGTTATTTTTCGAAGATATGGAAGCAAATTTGTATTCTTCAGTTTGTTTATTATGATGATAATGGCGAATTGCACTCCCTTTTTACACTACAGAAGAATTCTAAACACTTACCTGATACTACACCAACGCCATCATCACAATCGTAGTCAGAGACCTCGCTGTCACTCACTCTCTTCGACCCTAGAAACAAGTGAGCCACGATTAAACTTGATGGTTGTTCAGAAGAAGAAGGAAGAAAAGCCTACTGAAGAGGGAAAATGACTGAAAGCATTATAAATACTTGATGATAGAGGAAAAAAAGAGGAAGGTTATTACGTGCTCACCAACACTGATTTTCACAGACATTTCATGAGGTTAGGATACAGATCACAATGAGGTAACAATTAATACAATTATTTAGAAACATGTAAGACAAAATTTGTAATGAGTAAAAGTATTAAAAGTATATTAAGTACAAGATATATAATTAAAGTCTACTAAAAAATAATTGGTAGCATTAGATGCTTTGGGACAAAGGCACTTAACCCAGGTAAATTTCAAAACACAGAGATAGGTTGTTTTCCAAATCATTAACATGTCACTTCCTGATATGGATAACTAAGAACTTTGAAGCTAAGTTTTATCACACACAATCATAGAGAATTTCAGAAACATAAATTGATTAATGACATCTTGAACGTTCTTTTTTCCTATTATTTTGGTTGTTTTTTCCATTGATTCAAGAAGACAAGAAATAAATCACATATAAAGCTAAATGCTAGTCGCTCTGTGGTGATTTCTAAGAAGAGGCCCAGGAGCACCAATAGGTTGTAGAATTTAATTACATTATAGACTAGCTTTCTTTTTCTTGTCTTTGAGGTAAGGTCTCACTATGCACCCTTGGCTGGACTGGAACTTATTGTGTAGACCAGGCAGGCAGGCTTTTAACTCACAGAGACTTGCCTGCCTCTGCCCATGTTCATCACTAGGAATTTTAATGTTAATCTCAATACAGTAAAACTGACATTTTTTTAATAAAACAGAATTTTAATGAACGTACTTTTAAACTTAATTATGAAATATACCATGCACAGAAAGAAGTACTAAATTTTTAACAATATGTGTCTCAGCATAGACACACTATGCAACAGAATCTTGGATTACTGTTTTTCCTCTATCCTTGTATCAGAAGACATTTGATGATGAATAATGATAACAGCAGTAGTGCAGTTTCTCAGCCTGACTTGTTTTGTCTTTCATCACATACCACACACCATTCATCGAGTACTAGTTTCAGAAATAAACGCTTTCCTATATAGTCAAAAAGAAAACTGATGACATGTAATGCATACGGTCCTCCAAGCAGAGATATCAAGATGGTTTAGGAGTGCCTTCTAATATATACATGCATCTGTCAGAAATACTCTATTTCCCCACCCTTTTCCTTGAGAGAAAGTGTATTCCAGCTAGTGCAGTCCCTCTTTTCTCCCTTTAAATGAAAGGGAGATCACACCTCACACCTCGATTTTGTATCAAGTAATTTCATCAAATAAAATCCTCCACAACTTATGTCAGAAAGCTTCAATAAAAAACACAGACATAAAAAAAGAATAGACATTGTTGGGAGGTGGTGATGCATGTGCACGCCTTTAACCCCAGCACTCAGGAGGCAGAGGCAGGTGGATAAGTGAGTTCCAGGCCAGCCTGGTCTACAGAGTGAGATCCAGGAATACACAAAGAATCCCTGTCTGTCTAGCATAGACATTTATATGAGAATTACTTGACAAATTTCCAACAAACTGGGCAGAATGGAGTGTACAAAGCTAGGACATATGTTTTAAAAGGATTTTGCCAGATAAAAGATTACACAGATGGGGCTATAATACAGAAACTTAAGCAAATTGCCTCCCACCCAATTTATAACAAAATGTCTTTTTGTACAGGTCCAAGTATGAGGTCAATAATTGCTATTACAGGTACACAGTACAAAGATGGTAAGTTTGTACTATTAGCCAAGGGTTAGAACAAGAGTGACACCAGAAAAAGACAAACTAATATTATCAATCTTTGTGATCTGTGCTGTGTGTGCCTGTGTGTGTGTGTGTGTGTGTGTGTGTGTGTGTGTGTGTGTGTGTGTATACGTGGAACAAAGATGCATAAACTAACTCAAAGACTAAAAGTCAGGCATTTGAGTTAAGCAGAATAAATACTAGTTCCTTCTAATTCTTATGGAATTGAGATTTTATGTTTCCATATTAACCTTAGAAGTTAAAATGTGCTGTGACTAGGTTCATTGTACTTGGGTTTTGTCTTTTTAACATTCTGATGAAGTCAAGGTTTAGATTTAATTGGTATATTAGCTGTTTGTATTAAAAATAGTATTTTCAGTGTCTCATTAGTAAGAAACATTTTGTAACTATAGAAAATGAATTTTCTAAGTCTTCCTCTGAAAACTTCGAAATCGTTGCCTTTTGCAATTATATCCACATTCATTTTGAATGTAGATTGCATAAGATGGAGACAACTTTTTTTCCTATGGATGGCACATTTCTCAACATTACTCAAATGGTATTTATTATTTCCAGTTATCTGTGATAGAACCTGTGTCATAAATGAATGCATCCTCCTTATTCTCATCCTGGTCTGCTTGCCTGTTTGTGTTTTAAAGAAAGAGAAGGAGCGCATGTACCTGGGAAGGTGAGGAGGAGCTGGGGGAGGGGAAACTTTGATTAGAACATCTTCTATGAAAAAAATATTATCAATAAAAAACAGGATCTTAAAAAAGGCAAGTTTATTATTATATTAATATATTATTATTATATTAATATATATTATATATTATTACATTAATATATTATTATATATATTATTATATTATTACTATGCATGATTAAATGTTGCTGTAGAAAATAAATAAACCATAAAATAAATCTGACAGGAGCTGGAGAGGTGGCTCAGCAATTAAGAGAATTTGCTCTTGCAGCAGACCTGGGTTTAGTTCCCAGCTCCCAGATGACAACTCAACTCCAGTTGCCAGGGGACCTGAAACCCTCTTCTGCACTCTGTGGATGCCAGGCATGGACATGGTGCATGTACATACATGGAGGCAGACCAAACACTCACACACATAAAACAGACACAGTGTTAAAAATTTGTAACAAACTGCATATACTTTCCATGTATGCATATGAGGAGTCTAAATTCATTCTGAGGTGTAAGTTGCTCTACTGACTGTGTTTATTTGCAATTTGTGTTCTCTGTTTTGTATTTTCCCTTATTTTTTTTTACTTCCCTAATTTTTTTACTTGACTTATCAATAAAAAGGTAATATCCTAGAATCTCTTTCAATAGGGAACAATCTGATAATATTCTTTCCAGCATAACTTATGGTGTATTGAGGGTATTGTAATACACGGAAGGTGAAAATTATTTCTTTTTCCCCCCTGTGTTTCAAGAGAGAGTTTCTCTGTGAATCCCTGGCTGTCCTGGAACTAGCTTTGTAGCTCAGGCTGGCCTGGAACTCGTGATCCTTCTGCCTCCACCTCCTTTAGCAAATCCTACCAGAATGCACAACCATCAGCAAAAATTATTTCGATAGATAAGTAAAAACTTCTGAAAAAGTTTATCCCACACTCATGATAAATACCTTATCAGACTCAAAAGAAGCAATTTCCTCAATCAAAGTTATCTATAATCCCTACGACTAAAACCACACATAACCATAAAATATTGTATGCTGTCCCTCTGGTGCCAAGAACAATAAGGGGCATTCACTCTAAAGGTGAGCTTTCTATTCCACACTGAACTGCATGTTCTAGACAAGGCAGTAACACAGGAGAGAAATGAGAAGAGGGTAGATTACAGGACAAGAGGTAACATGATCTGAATTGGGAATTAGAACTTGCGGGGAATGAAGGGATGGCTCAAATGTTATGGGCTGCTCTTGCAGAGGACCCAAGTCAGATCCAGGCAAACACTTACAGCAGCTCACAACTACCTGTAACTCCAGTTCCAGTGGACCCCAGTTCCTCTGCTGGTCTATTCTGGCACCTGATCTCGTGAGCACAAATGCATACACAGACACACACTTACACATATAATAAAAATAAAATAATTTAAAAAAATTTAAAGAAGGGTAAAAACATGGTAACTAGAAGATTTGCAGGATGAATAATATAAAGGTGAATTATATTTCTTACATGAAATAAATGAGCAATTAAATTCATTTTAAAACTTACACCATTTATAAGAATAATCAATGATAAAATAATTAGGAATGCACACATGTTCATTCCAGACTACAAAATACTTCTGCATTAGTTTCCTAGAGCTGCTACAAGAAAAAGACCAAACAACAAAAAACAAACAAACAAACAAACAAAGAAGACAGCCTGAAACAGCAGAACTTTACTGCCTCACAGTCCCGGAGGCCAGAAGCCCTAATTCCGAGGCATGGCAGGGTCGTTTGCTTGTCTCTAGCTGGTAAGGCTTGCCTCACAGATGTGGCACTCCAGTTGCCTGGCCACCTTCTCCATGCATGTATTCAGTCTTCCCTCTGTGGATTCTGCTCTTTCTGACACAATCTCTTCTTTTGATCAGGCCCCAGTCATACTAGACTACAGCTATGGCTGATGACCGCAACTTAACTTGATTACTTTCAAAAATCTCAATTTACAAATAAGGTCACATTCTGAAGTAACCAGAAGTTAGGATTTCAATGTATATGTTTTTGAAAGTACAAATCAAACTAAAAAAACTACAAATGATGTTAAAAAAAGAAAAGGCTTTACACATTAAGAGAATTTCTTTAAAACTAGAAGCCACATATAATGCAATCACAGAAGACTAAGAAAAACAATTAAGTGATTAAGTAATAGAAGGTTTTTAAATATAGCTAAATTTTGCATTAATAATGACGAAGAAATGGAAATGTATTCAGAGTGCAAAGCCAGTTTCCAACATCACTGAAAGAGGTATTTTATACTCTTCAAAAACACACTTGGGACTTGGGTTGTAGCAAGGCCCTGAGCTGGGTCAGCAGCAGGAAGAGAAAGCAGCTGGGGTAAGAGAGACAGGGACAAGGACTCAGCCAGGAGAGGGGGTGGAGTCAAAAAGGAACTGGCAAAAATTCAGGCACATTTTTTCAAACTGTGAATGAAGAGTAAGAAAATAACTTTAACTAATTTGGAGGGAAAACAGTAATAACACACACACACACACACACACACACACACACACACACGCACACGCACACGCACACGCACACACCACACAGGCTACATGGGCAGAAAAAAAGAGCTATATGGGTAGGTGAGATTGTGAGTCATTTAGTATGCTCTGCTGCTATTTTAAAAATTTTTATGTAAGTTGGAGACAAGTTAGATAGACCTCATCTGGGCATGGTGGCCAGCGCTCAGAACTCAGGACACTGAGGCAGAAGGATCTTGAGTTCAAGACTAGTCTGAAATTGACTGTAAAACTCTCCTCAGAAAACCAAAACAACCCAACACAACCATGTAAAAAGGTTAAAACTAAAAGGGCATGTGTCAAAATAGTAGTAAGTTCCTATATGTCAAAAAAATTAAAAGTCTGAATACATGAGGGCTAGACTGTCTAAAAAATACAAATGCTATGATTCATTCATAGTGGATTTTTGAATAGGTGGAAGACATCCTATATTCACTTTAAAACTTATGTATATTTATATAGTCTACTTCAAATATGAATAGGATGATTATTTACTTGTAGATGACAAGAATATATATTCCCTGTTTCTTTGCACTTTATCTTACTAATAATTAGCTATCTGGCTGTAAGAAGATCTCTACGATTATGGTTTTTAATTTTCTCCAATTCTTTTTGGTTCTTCAAGGGAATGTAATAAAATCAAAACCTAGGATTTTAGATGGCTTCTCTGAGGTTAGCTGGATTGAACTGCTCCTGTAGCGTCATCCAGACCTAGGCAAAGCAAAACTACAAACTCAAAACAAAGGCCACCAACTTTGTTCACAGGATTCCCATCAGGGTTAAATGGCACAGACACAAATTACAATTTATTCCCATGTCTCCAGTTGCCTGGCTGTGCCCATTTTGAATGTATTTTCCTTCTAGACCTGTGCCTCTGTCACAGAGACTAAAAGACCACTACTAAAATATGAGGCAACAGGCTACATAGGTCTTTCATTCGCTTCTCTTTCTGATCTCTGGCTAGGAACTGCTTGGGTTCTCCACTCATTTTGTTACAAATTTTCTTGCAAAGTATTCCCAGCTTCTTCAACATGTTGTGTACGCTTAATCTTCTTGACAAATTTCTAATCGGGCTTTAGAATCAGTCTTCAGCTTTCTTTTTTTTTTTTAAAGATTTATTTATTTATTTTGTACACAGTGTTCTGCCTGCACACTAGAAGAGGGCGCCAGATTGCATTACAGATGGTTGTGAGCCACCATGTGGTTGCTGGGAATTGAACTCAGGACCTCTGGAAGAGCAGCCAGTGTGCTTAACCTCTAAGCCATCTCTCCAAAACCTGAAATTATATTTTTTAACTCATTAATTCACCTAGACTTTGTTTTATGGAATAACAAGAAAGGCAGACTCAGCTTCTTCTTTTATCTGCTGGATGAAAACTACGTCAAGCACAGTCCTCTTCCCTGCGTTACTTCAGGTCCATGTGTGAGCAGTATCTAACTGCACTGGAGGGTCATCGTCCTGACAGCTACGCACTACCCAAAGCAGCGAATGCTGACATCTAATGAAGTCTTTGTCTCCCTGTCCTCATGGAAATATTCTACATAACTTGATCCTTTGATTTCCTGTACATTTAGAATCTGCTCATCAGTTTCTAAGAAGACATCTCAGAGGATTGGTACTATACTGAATCTACCCCCAAACAGGTCAAAGTGACTGGGTTTGGCATTTATTTCTTTATTTAGGTGTTTCTTTTTTTTTTTTTTTTTTTTTTTTTTTGGTTTTTCGAGACAGAGTTTCTCTGTGTAACTTTGGAGCCTTTCCTGGAACTCACTCTGTAGCCCAGGCTGGCCTCGAACTCACAGAGATCCGCCTGCCTCTGCCTCCCGAGTGCTGGGATTAAAGGCGTGCGCCACCACCGCCCAGCTTGTTTCTTAATATTATTTAATAAAATGCTAACTTTTCCAACAGTTTTATACAATGTTGTTAGATAGATTCCTAGAAATTAATATTATGTTACTATTATAAATATTTAAAATTTTTGATTCTGTGTATTAAAGTACAGAGGAATACAACTAGCTTTTATTTTTATACATTAATCCTATTTCACAATGTGTCTAAACATGCTATGGAGAATTTGAAGTAACCATATCACCTACATATAACCACTGTTTGTTTTTTCTCATGAATTAGACAAGAACTTCATTTATCTGATAGGAAATCTATTAAAAGTCTACAAGAAATCGGATCTTAGATGGTTGATTATAGACTGAAAGGGTGAAAGCCGAAAGATCAGAGAAAGAGAGCAGCCAGCCACTAGTTCTCACCTCTACGGAATCCCCAGCCTGAAAGAGCTCCTGTCTCCTCCTGCCTTATATTTTGCTCTCCGCCCAACCATATCACTTCCTGTCTCCACCTCACTAATGCTGGGATCAAAGGTATGTGCCTCTACTGTCTAGCTCTGTCTTTTAGACTGGATCAGTCTTGTGTAGCCCAGGGTGGCCTTGAACTCCTGATATTCCTGCTTCCTCCTCCTTAGTGCTGGGATTACTGCCTGGCCTCTATGGTTAACTAGTGGCTGGCTTTGCCCTCTGATCTTTAGGCAAGCTTTATTTGTTAGAGCATACACAGAATATCACCACGAAGAGACATTTAAAAGTCTATCCATTTTGAACTAGCAAGATGGCTCAGCAGATACAGGCCCTTGTCACCAACTCTATCAAGCTTTTGATTACTGAACCACGGATGAAGGCGGTTTCTGATTCTCACAAGCTGTCCTGTGACCTTCACAAATACCTTAGGCATACACACACCTACACACACAAAATAAAAGTAAATTAAAATTGATAAATATATCCATTTAATTTTGTTTTGTGAAGCCATATATAACACAATACACTAAATGTACTTTATTGATGAAATAATACTATACTAAAGGAGATTATTTAGACATACTGAAATAAAAATCTGTTTTTAAAAAGTTTTAATATCAAAATAATAAACACATAAACATGAAGATACTGGAAACTTTCCATAGGCAGTAAGGAAATACAGTTGGCACATTAGTTAGGATTTAATATATGCACACTAGCCAAACAAAACACAAACAACCAAGCACACTACACTGTGCATATGAATACATGCATTCAACACTACACATGCCATGTTTACCTGAATTATATGAACATAAGGCTTTATCTGGAAAACAATGTGGAAGTAATGTCAAAACACAAACTGATACTGTTACTGGCAGGAGAATTGTGGAAATCTAATATCTAATTTATACTGCAGACAATAAAATTCAACATATTCAAAGTATAAAACACCATACTAATTCAGAATCAAATAAACATGTATTATATATGAATGAAAATTAAAATTAAGTGACTAGAAAATCTGACTAAATTAAAGTATTAAAATAAGAGCAGAAACTAAAGAAGATACAGAAAACCAAAATCTAATTACAGGCTGCCTCACAGCGCTTCTGTCGGGTACATGGTTACATCACATAATCTGAAATGCAAGTGATAACTAGTAGACATGGAGGATTAAACAACAAGACAAGTGAAATTGAAGGAACCATTGAAAAGTATTACTCATTTTTGAATTATGGGTTTTAAAAATGGACAGTTACAGTTGATTTCCTTTTAAGAAAAGGCAAACCTTCAAAAATCTTTTTAAATATCATTTAAAGAAATGTGTGAAAATCGTCAAAAAGTAAAGGGATACAATCGGATTTTCTCTCTGTGATGTAAACTGACATTTCTAATGGAGAGACTGTAACTTCTTACTGTACTATCAGTTCTTAAGGAGGCTTATTTTCTAACATGGAATTTAAGTATAAAAAGTGCAATGATAATTTTAACATCAGCAAATAAGCAAATAATTCATTTGCCAAATTTTCATAAGACTGATCTGTTCTGTTGGAAGCCTCCACTTGTAGATCAATTACATAAAGTATTTTGAAGGCACAAAACAGAACTTTTGTTTTCTGGCTACAGTATTTGAAGTAGAGTGGGAACAGACTAAGAAGTAAGCATAAGAAACCATTTCTTTTTTATGTTTGTTTTGTTTTTTCGAGACAGGGTTTCTCTCTGTAAAAGCTCTGGCTGGCGTGGGACTCATTCTGTAGACCAGGCTGGCCTGGAACTCATAGAGATCCACCTGCCTCTGCCTCCTGAGTGCTACCACGCCCAGCAAGAAACCATTTCTTAAGGACATCAGTGCAATCATAGACCACAGGAAAAAAAAAAGCTAGTAGACTAACAGTTTTATAAATACTATAACATTTAACAACATCATATTTCTATTACCTAAGAATAAACTGAATAAGACAGCTTAGGTTAGTATTAAAACAACAAACATAACAACGAAATCAGCATGAATTATTATTATCAGGCTTCACCAGTACAGCCACTTTAATTATTAGATTTCAAACTTACCTTTCAACATTTTCATTTAAAATGTATGTAATATAGTCATCTATATAGTTTTTAAATCTCATGATCTTCATATTATGTTACGTGTTCTCACATATTTATTATCTAATTTTGTTTTCTCTATTTAATACAGCTCTGCTGCTTCTGTTTGGGCCTAACTAAAATGTGCAGAGCTCCTATTAGTCTTTGATATCTCTAAACTACTCTTCAAAGCTCAAATGGCCTAACAAGTTTATGGTTTATACCTCTCCGTTCTCCAGTAGGTTACATACACATACAAAAAGAGAAAGAACAAGTGTAAGTATGATACTGTCATGAGCTATGACGCTTGGTTTTTTAATCCATCTTTTTTTTTCTGCCATATTTTACTGTCTTGTTTGTTTGTTTGTTTTTTGTTTGTTTGTTTTTTTGAGACAGGGTTTCTCTGTGTATGTAGCCTTGGCTGGCCTGGAACTCACTCTGTAGACGAGGATGGCCACAAACTCGCAGAGACCTGCCCATCTCTGCCTCCCGAGTCCTGGGATTAAAAGCCTGCGCCATTGTACCCAGATCCTCCATATTATAAAGAGTCACTAAGTCTTCAGTGGTTTTCTCTGAATCAAGGGTATGTGTCTCTACACTTACATGCAAACTCTAGGTTTATTACATGATAAAGGAACACTGTAAGGACTGAGGTTATGCGGGGAGGCTCATGGGGAAAGAGGGTGCTCGAGAAGTATGTATCTACAGGCACTACGGAAAGTCAAAATGCCCTACCATCTGTAAAGACAAGGGATAAAAAGTTCTGTGATAACAAAGACTCAATCTCTGGAAAGTTCTAGGGTCCATCAATATTGTAGCATCACACAAAGTAACTCCAACATGCAGCTAGCACCTATGGAATAAGCACCAGGGCAACAGCATTAGGAGAATTACTATGCTGAGACCTGGCTTAAGTAACTAACCACTGTACCTTGGGACATGGCAGTGAAGATCAATGTGGATAAAAATCTAGAAGGCAATTTTTGAATGTCATCCTTTCTTAGACTTACTAAAACCTCTATTAAGAGGATTTTCAAAGATATCTCAATATCACATTATGTTGTAAAATATTATTTGAAGATGTCTTACATTTGCTTATGCTGTGGAACATGTGCTTTAATGATGTAAACATGTTTTGCATTCCTTTATGTTGCATTTGTTTAACTCTGTGAAGCTGTGTGACTACCTGTCTAAAACACCTGATGGTCTAATAAAGAGCTGAACAGCCAATAGCAAGGCAGGAGAAAGAACAGGTGGGGCTGGCAGGCAGAGAGGATAAATAGAAGGAGAAATCTGGGAGAAAAAGAAGAAAAGAGCAAGAGAACAAGGAGAGGAGGATGCCAGGTGCCAGCTACCCAGCCACACAGTCAGCCAGAGTAAGCATGAAAGTAAGATGTACAGAAGAAAAGGAAAAAGCCCAGAGGCAAAAGGTAAATGGGATAATTTAAAGTACAGAAAAGCTGGCAAGAAACAAGCCAAGCTAAGGCCAGGCATGTATAATTAAGAATAAGTCTCCATGTGTGATTTATTTGGGAGCTGGGTGGTGGGCCCTCCAAAACAGCTAAAACAACCACCAACAACATTATATATATATATATATATATATATATATATATATATATATATATATATATGTATTTTTTTTCTCCTGAGACAGGGTTTCTCTGTGTAGCTTTGTGACTTTCCTGGATCTCACTCTGTAGCCCAGGCTGGCCTTGAACTCACAAAGATCTGCCTGGCTCTGCCACCTGAGTGCTGGGATTAAAAGCGTGCACCACCACCGCCCGGCCTATATATAATTTTCTAAACAGTGTACATCACATAAAGGTGGTGAAAGAGTTATAATGCCTACCTAAATTGTGTGTCTTGGGTCAGTCACAGTATCAAGCCCCATAAGCTTGACAGGTACTTAATGTTGATGCAATTAAAATAAAAAATATTTCAAAAACAAAAGGGCAATATATCACAAACTAGAAATGAGAAACACATAGCATATATTAAATATATAAGAAATTTAAGTATAAATACACAAATTACCAGAGTTTTGTCAAAAAGGACTTAAGAAAAATTACTGTAGAGCTTGGATAGGGGAGTGAACACGGAGGAATTTAAGAGTTTCAAACTTATTCATAACTGCAACGACTGAAGCTGGTGGAGAGTCTTCTCCAATGTGTAAGAAAGAGCACTGGCTGACGTTAGCAGCCTGTACACTTCCATTACGTGAATCAATGCACAGTGAAT
>CABHPP010094311.1:0-18690 GCA_902168425.1 Peromyscus attwateri
ACACACACACACACACACACACACACACACACACACACACACACACACCCCTAAAAGGCCCTGAGAGGCTAAATAGTTCAGCCCAGGCCACATAGGAGAAGAGTGAATTGGGTCCCTGAAAAGTTTGTCTCCTGTCCTGGAGGTGACTCTCTGCACCGAGCCCCCTGTCCCCTGGGATAAGGGAGCCTCACTGCTGCTCTTCCTTCCTTCTCATCTCCCTGATGTCATGGGAGCTGGGCCCTCCGGGCTGTTTCCTTGTTGAGGACTACTGGACCCCCATTCTGCAGGCTGGTCCCAGCGGGTACCTCTGCTGCAGTACTCTAGGATTGCCTGAGGGCCCCAAAGCCATTGTGGGAGTTTTGCTGGGTTGGCTGGTGTTCTTTCCAGAGGCTGTGGTCAGCAGAAACTCTGGCCTCCTTTTCTCTAAGATCAGGACAGCTAACAGGCTGCACTGCCCACAGGTGTCCTTGGAGGCCCCTAGAGCCTACAGTCATTTTGCTCCTAATGCTCCTGGGCTCAGAGGGTGGCCTGGGTGGGTTAGGCATTTGTGCCCTGTCCTACAGTGAACCTGTGCCCTCAGTCTGCAGCTGTCTGTGGGAGTCCCCTCCTTGATGCTCTGTTATTATCCCCCCTCTATGCAGGGCCTGGGGTCCATTGCCAAGTGGCAGATGGGTGCCTTCAGATCTACTCTCCAGCATGCCTCTGTGACTCCCAGGGGATAGAGGAGGTGGAAAGCCACATTCTCCTGTCACACCACCCTCTCTCTTGTCCCCAAGTGTCCACTGTGCTCTTAGCTGTGACCCCAAGCCAGCCACCCCTATACGTCCCTGCACCAGCTCAGCAGTGTGAACTGCAGACACTAGAAGTTTCCAGGCCCAGAGGCTTCAAGCCGTGCCATGTGCAGGTATCCCAGGGGTCTGGGGAAGAGGGCCTGGAAGATCGGAGCTGGTGGGATGTAGTCTGAGCCCCAGCACAGCAAGGAACAGTGTCTTCTTATCTGCTTTTAACCAGTTTTTATTCTCTGTGTTAACTCATTTGTTTATCCATTCCACAATTTATTTCGTGAGTACCTGCTGTGTGCCAGGCACTGTTCTAGGGGACGTGGCATAGCAGTGAAGCAGACGGAGCGTTTGGGGGTGTGAGGGGAGGGGTAACCACACACAAAGCAGGACTTCCGCTTCTAGGAAGTCCGGGAGGACACGTCTCCCACTGCTCCTGCTCTACACAGCTCAGGCCTTGAATGGGCCACAGTAAACAGACCTGGAAGATGCTGGAAGGCGGAGAGAAGCCAGGAGACTAGACGGAGGAGTAGCACTCAGATGTGCCCTCCTCGTGCGCAGATCCCAGAGTTGGAGCTGATGGAGTGGACAACACAGATATGTCAGAAGGCGCAGACAGAATGACAGCCAAGGGTCAGGCAGGGTCACCGTCCTGGTCACTTCTCCTGTCACTGTGATAAACTGGCCAAAAGAACTCCAGGGAGAAAGGGTTTATTTCAGCTCACAGCTCCAGGCAGTCCATCCTGGGAGGTGGAGGCAGCAGGAGCTGGAAGCAGCTGGTCACATCACACCCACAGTCGGGAAGTTGAGAGCGACCAATGCTCGCTCAGCTCACTCTCTCCTTCCATGCTGCCCAGGACTAGAGCCCAGGGAAGGGTACCGTCACCAATGGCTGGGTCTTCTCACCTCAAGTGACTTATCAACATAGTTCCTCACAGGCATGTCCAGAAACTGAATAATGCCTCACAGGTACACCTAGAGGCTGTCTCCTAGGTGATTTCAGGTCCTGTCAGATAATTAACACTAATTCTCATCAGCTGCTAATGGAGATGAACACTTTAAGGCCAAATTTCCCTGCTCCAGTCACACCACTGCCCCCACCCAGGAAATCCCTGTGGTTCCCCACTCTGGGCAGCACAGATGGAGCTGAGATGTTCTCTTAGCAGACCTGACCGAGGCCCCCAGCTTCCTCACTTGCTGAGCCGTAGCAGAATAGGAAACCCCACTCACAGGTCAGCAGCAAGGCCTCCCACTCAGTGCCGCGAAGGCCATGTGGGAGGTGTGGACGAGGGACTCTTGCAGGTGTGACAAACACCCCATGCAAACCCCTTGGAGGCATCGGTGGGGAGCCAGGGATTTTGCCAGCTTTCCCTATGGTGATGAAACCACCCTCCCCATGGAGTCATAGAAGGCCACAAGGAGCCGGATGACACACTCTTGCTCGTCCCTGCCATGGTGTGTCAGTATCAGTAGAGGTGTGATGAGCAGCAGGAAGGTCAACTCCTGTCCAGCGGAAGTCAGGAACCCTTACCACCTTGAACGGCAGTGGTGGCCTAGTGGGAAACTTTGATTCTTATACCTACTTGCTAGTTTCCAGGTGGGGCTCTCATTTTCCGTGCCACAATGTGATCAAAGGAAGCCAGAGAAGCAGAAGGATCAAACCAGATCCCGGATCTCAGCAGAAATGCCCCAAATGAGCCAGATGTGACAGCTTACCCCTGTAATCCCAGAATTTGGCGAGGCTAAGGCAGAAGGATCAATGTGAGTTTCAAGCCAACCTGAGCTACATGGTAAGGTGCAGGTCAGCTAGGGCTGCAGGTTAAGACCATTTCAAACAAACATCCAGGAATGTTTATAGACCATCCCATCCAACGACAGCTGAATGTGCATTGTTAAAGTAGCATGCCAAGACAGACTACATCCTGGACCATTAACAAACTCCAAGTGTTAAAAAAAATAATAGGGAAGCCAAGTGGTGGTGGCGCACGCCTTTAATCACAGCATTTGGGAGGCAGAGCTAGGCGAATCTCTGTGAGTTCAAGGCCAGTCTGTTCTACAAAGTGAGTTCCAGGACAGGTCCCAAAGCTACACAGAGAAACCCTGTCTCGAAAACAACAACAAAATAATAAGGAGAAAAAGAAACCAAATAAAATGTGTTTTTTTTGGCCACAGAGAAGTCAAAGATGGAAGAAAATCAGGAACCATTTGTAAACTAAAGAACACACTTCTCAACAGTCCCTGAGCCACAGGAGGGGCCTTAAGGAAAACTTTAAAGTACATTGAAGTGAAAAAATTAAAATACATCTCAAAACTGTGGAGCCAAAGTAGCTCTGAGAGGATAAAGATCAACGCTGGATGGTTCCTTATCAAAGAGGAAGAGTGGGATGGGAGGGGCAGCTCAGTGGCTAAGAGTGCTTGCTGCTCAGTCATGAGGACCAGAGTTCAGATCCTACCTCCTGCATATATAACCCCAGCTCTGAGTGGGGCAGAGACAGTAAGATCACTGGAGCTTCCAAACTAGCCATGAAAATACAGGCCACATGTTCAGGGAGAGGCCCTGCCTCACAGGAATAGGCAAAGAGAGGTGGGGGGGGGGACACTTGGTGCCTTCTGACCTCTGTGTACACACAAGTGCGAGTACCTACACACATGTGCACATGGTCATGCACACACACACATGAACTAACACATGAATCTTTTTTTTTTAAGGGAAAGTGTTTTAAACCAGTTGTGAAAGTTTTTACTCCAAAATTGTTAAAAAAAAAAAAAAGGAGCAAAATAGTTCCAAAACAAGCAAAAGAAAGAACAGAAATCAGCAGAACTGAAAATGAACAACAGCAAAAAAAAAAAAAAGGTAGGGAAAAATCGATGGAGCAAAAATAAAATTGACAGACCCTTAATGTTTTCACAACTAAAATGAGGTACAGCCATGACAGACCCTGAGAACATCAGAACATGGCAAGATCATAGTACACAGCCATGACAGACCCTGAGGACTTCAGAACATGGCAAGGCTATAGTTTGTGTGAACTTGACAACTGGATGGGACAAGGCAGTTCTTGTAAAAGCACAGACTGGTACTTCTCATCCAGCAGGAAATAATGGGACATTCCAGTTTGGACATTCCAGTAACCACTAAGAACATTGAAATAATAGCTTTTAAATGCTCAAAAAGAAATCTCTAGGGCCACATGATCTTACTGGGATATCTTGCCAAATATTTAAATAAGAATTAATACCTATTTTCTGTCAGATAATAGAAGATGAGAGACCGTTTAGCAATTTGTTTTATGAGGTTAGTGTTATTCTGATATTAAAACCAGACAAAGACAGCACAAAAAAAAGAGAAGCAAGGCCAGGCAGCGTGGCGCATGCCTGTAATGTAATCCCAGCATTCGGGAGGCAGAGCCAGGCGGATCTCAGTGAGTTCAAGGCCCGCCTGGTCTACAGAGCGAGATTCAGGACAGGCACCGAAACTACACAGAGAAACCTTGTCTCGAAAAACAAAAACAAAAAAAAAGAGAAGTAAGACTAATAGCAATCTTGAATATAGTTTTTAAAATCCTTCACAAAAGAATAACAAGCAGGGGTCTGGAATGTGAGCGAGGACGCATATACCGTACTGAGGAGAGTTACTCAGTGATGAAGGATTTGAAACTCAGTCAGTGCCATCTACCACATTAGCAGCCAAAGGAGGAACATCACACGATCATATCAACCGATACGGAGAAAGTCCCTGAGCTAGTTCATGTTCTTAGAAATTCTCCCAGAAAATAAAAATGAATGGGGAATTTCAACTCGACAACAAAAACCGAAAAGCACCTGTAGATAAGCGTTGAAATGATGTTGAAGGACATTTTCTCTGTGATGTTGAAAACACCACTGTTACTCAACTGGAAGTTCTGGTAGCACAATTAGGTATAAAAGGCAATAAAAGCCATACAGATCAGAAAGGAATATACAGATAATGATTGTCTATGCAGAAATAGCCAAGAAACCTGTCAAAAACTTCTCACACTGAATCGACCAATTAAGCACAGCCTTGGGTTATAAGAAGAAAACACAGAGTCAGTTTTATTTCTGTAAACTTGCAACGAAAAATTTGGACACAAAATAAAAACATAATGATATTTATACTAGAAAGAAAATTAAATGCATAGGCTTTAGACCAATAAAGCATGTCTAGAACTCATATGCTAAAAACTGAAAAACACCAATGAAAGAAATCACTGATCCTAATAAGTAGACCATGTTCATGAATCAAAACACCCAACATGAGGTCCATAGCAATTCTCAAAGTGGAATACAGGTTTAATATGACTCTTGTCAAAATTTTAGTAAGACTTACACATATGGATAGGATATTTTAAAATGTAGATGGAAATGCAAAAGAAATAGAATAGCTAAAAAAAATTTTAAAGAAGGAGAAAGTAGGGTGACTCAGTTTACCCAATTTCAAGACCTATTACAGTTATAGTAACCCATACTGGTATTAGTGTGTGTGTGTGTGTGTGTGTGTGTGTGTGTGTGGTGTGTGTGTGTGTGTGTGTGTGTGTGTGTGTGTGTGTGTGTAGGAGGGGTGTAGAC
This sequence comes from Peromyscus attwateri, assembly GCA_902168425.1. Taxonomy (NCBI): domain Eukaryota; kingdom Metazoa; phylum Chordata; class Mammalia; order Rodentia; family Cricetidae; genus Peromyscus; species Peromyscus attwateri. The sequence continues at coordinate 5,367 of CABHPP010094311.1, forward strand.
ACATCCATCAATGGGACAAAACAAAGGGACTCAGGAACAGACCCAAGAACACGCCCACCTAATTTTTGACAAAGGCACCAATCAGTTCTGTGGAGTGAGGACAAGCTTTTCCACAAATGGTGCTGGAGTTATTGGACACCCATAACAGAAAAACAACCTTCATCTAAATGCTGCATTAAAACAAATCACAGGCCTAAGCAGAAGATGTAATATTATAAAAGTTTTAGAAAAATACAGGAGGAAAACCTTTGGGAATGAAGGCTCAGCAAACATGTTTAGATTTCACATCAAAAGCATAAAAGGAAAAAATCAACCAATCGGATTTCCTCAACGTAAAGCCCTTGTTCTGTGAAGCTGTCGAGACGTACTACACTGCAAGAGAATATCTTTGAACCACACATCTGATACGGGGCTAACTCTGACGGGGTGTTTTGAAAGAGAAATGCCCCCCATAGGCACAGGTATTTGAACACTTGGCTCCCAGTTGGTGGCGCTGTTTGGGGGTTAAGGTGGTACAGCCTTGCTGGAGGAAGTACATCCCTGGGGGCGGGCTTTCAGGTTGTCTATTCTCACCCTACGGTTCCTCTTCTCTGATTGTGCTACCATTGAGGGTATGAGCTCTCAGCTTCCTGCTCCAGCCTCCAGGCCTGCTGCTGTCATGCCCCCACCCTGCCTTGACGGACTCAACCCTCCGGAACCATGAGCCCAAATAAACTCTCTCTTCCTTGAGTTGCCTTTGGCCATGGCGTTTATCACAGTAACAGAAAAGCAGCTAACCCACCCAGTACATATAAAGAGCTGAACTCTGAAAACAAAGAAGACAGCAAGAGCAACAAAACCTCCCAATTAAAAAGTGAACAGGCAAGAAGGTGTGCAGATCGCAAACAAGCAAATGAGAAGTTCAACACCTTTAGCCATTAGGAAATGCACATTAAAGCCACGATGAGCTAGAACTCTATGGCTCTTAGACCAGCTAAAATAACAAATAGTGACCCAAGCAAATGCCGGTGGGGTGTGGAGACACACACATTCTCAGCAATACCAAGAAAACTATTGATGGATATAACTTGAGTCACTCCCCCCAGAGAACTGTGCTAAGTGAAAAAAGCCAGCCCAGACATGCATGCTGTATGATTCCACCTATATCAAATTCTGGAAATGGCAGGATTCTAGAAATGAAGAACAGATTGGTGATCACCAAGGACCAGAGGAGGTCAGGGAGAAAGTGTATGTGACTCTAAAACAGCAAAAGAAGGGATCCACTGTGCGCTGTGGTTTGATTGTGACTAGGGAGCACCCTGGTCCTGATACTGTACCACAGCTGCACTCATTTTCTAATATTGGGGAAAACTGACTAAAGACAATTTAACTCCTCCCATCTCTCTGAATGTATTATGGTTTAATTCGAATCTGTAAGCATCATATAATTCTTAATTAATTTAAAATCAAAGGATAATTAAAGGGGGGAAAGGACCCAAGAAAATGACAGGGAGTGATGAGGACTGAGGCTTATTAGAGACAATGAGTGGGGGCTGAGGAGGTGACACTGGAGGTGAGAAATAAACAATTGGCTGGGAGCCTGGGAAACGCTTAGACAGTAGAGAGTCCCAGGCTCTTGGGTGGTGGCTGGAATGTGCAATGCTGAGCTAGCTCAGGGTAGCACTTCCTGTAAATGAAGGTGCTGCATGAACAGTAGATGGGGTGTGGACATGGTCTACAGATCAGCCTGCCTTTGTGTCTCCCCAGCAGTTTCTGTTTGCCTCTGCTCCATCCCTGCAGCCTCTGTTCCATTCCTGCAGCCTCTGTTCCATCCCTCTAGTCTCTGTTCTATCCCCACACCCTAGGCTCCATCCCTACATCCTAGGCCCCATCCCTATATCCTAGGCTCCATCCCTATATCCTCGGCTCCATCTGTACATCCTAGGCTCCATCCCTACATCCTAGGCTCCATCCCTGCAGCCCAGGCTCCATCTCTGCAACCTAGGCTCCATCTCTGCAACCTAGGCACCCTATCCCTACAGCTAGGCTCTACCCCTACATTCTAGGCTCCATCCCTACATCCTAGGCTCCATTCCTATATCCTAGGCTCCCATCCCTAAATCCTAGGCTCCATCCCTATATCCTAGGCTCCCATCCCTACATCCTAGGTTCTATCCCTACATTCTAGGCTCCATACCTATATCCTAGGTTCCATCCCTACAGCCTAGGCTCCATATCTACTTCCTAGGCTCCCATCCCTACATCCTAGGCTCCATCCCTACAGCCTAGGCTTCTTACCTACTTCCTAGGCTCCCATCCCTACATCCTAGGCTCCATCCCTACATCCTAGGTTCCATCCCTACAGCCTAGGCTCCTTACCTACAGCCTAGGCTCCATCCCTGCACCATAGGCTCCATCCCTACATCTTAGTCTCCACCCTACACCCTAGGGTTCATCCCTACAGTTTAGACTGCATCCCTACATCCTAGACTCCATCCCTGAAGCCTAGGCTCCATCCCTATAGCTTTGGATCATTGCTGTGATAAAGCACTATGTATGACCAAGAGCAAACTGGGAGGAAAGGGTTTAGTTCATCTTACTCTTCCAGGAAACATCTCATCACTAGGAGAAGTCAGGACAGGAACTCAAGCAGAGCTGGAACTGGAGGCAGGAACTAAAGACAAAGCCACGGTGGAGTGCTGTTTAATGGCTCACTCCTCATGGATTGCTCAGTCTTCTTTCTTATACCACCCAGGACTACTTTGCAGGGGTGGTACTGCCACATCAATCAATAATTAAGAAAATGTACCCACAGGCTTGCCTATGTGACAGTCTTACAGAGACATTTTCTCAATTGTGGTTCCCCCTTCTCAGGTAACTAACTTGTGTCAAGTTGACAGCAAGCTAGCCAGGACAATCCCTGTGATATAGGCACCATCCCCGGCCTAGGCATCATTCCTAAGACTAGGCTCTCCCCCTTCAACCTTCTTGCTTTGCTCAGATCTTTGCCTGCAGACTTTCTGCTTTATCCTTTGGCTGGAGTAAAGGCTTAGTTAAAGTTAGTATTTCTGGATGTAAGGACTAAAAATTTACCTCAAAACTAACTTAGGCAAAAGAAAGTGTTTACACAGATAAGTAAATTAGGGCTTCTGTTGCCAGTGACAGAAAGCTAATATGAACTGGCTGATGGGGGAAAATACAAAGAAAAGGGTCTGGGTTCCCATGAGTGACAGGTTCAAGGACAATAGCATCGGCTCCTTAATGCCTCTGCTTTCTCCTGGACAGCTTAAGTCTCAGGTTGGGTGGTGGCAAGATGGTCCCCAGCAGTTTCTGGCAGACAGCTCACCAGCTCAGCAGCCCAGGAAAGATATGAGCTCTTCTCTATAGCTCCAGCCAAAGTTCTGAGATGGTATCTCCTGATCCAGACCTAGGCCTTGGGCCATCCCTAAGCCAAGGGCTGAAGCAACAGGAAGCAACACTTTGATTGGCCAGGCCTAGTCAGGTGCTCATCACTAGAGGTTGAAGGCAGGCCAGATCCACCTAACCTATGTGGCCTGAGAGTATAGAAGTACTGTTATCAGAAGCAGGACTGGACACTGGGCAGCCCAAACTAACACACTCCAAAATTCTCCAAACAAACATGTGTCTTCATTCTTAAACCTCAGGTTGTACTTTTCCATCATGAGACATCCCAGACTAAGATGGCATTTCAGCTCCATTGCTTAGGAAAGAGCACTTGATTGGATCAGCTTTGGCCATAGTCATCTATAATCTCTCTCTCTCTTTCTCTACTCTGTTTCTCCCTCCCTTCCTCCCTTCCTTCCTCCCTCCCTCCCTTCCTTCCTCCCTCTGTCTCTCCTGTGTCTCTGTCTCTGTCCCTATCTTCCCCCCTCCCCTTGTGTGTGTGTGTGTGTGTGTGTGTGTGTGTGTGTGTGTGTGTAACACATTGAATACTTTAATGGGCATGGAAGTCCTTGGAGAGGCTGACACCTTAAAAATGTCTATTATAGACACCCCAGGCTTCTAGAAGATCTAAATTAGCTCCAAAAGGTGTGAGGAATCTATTAATGGGTTAGGCATGAACGGAAAGAGGTGATTATTGAAGATCCATTTGAGAAAGGTCAAATCTACAGACTTTTCCTTTACTTTCCTTCTGGGGTTTGCTGAGGCTGTTGTCAAGAGGGAAGCAGGACTGCCCTGATAACAGGGAACTAGGAATGACAATATTCAGAGAGCTACAGGTAGGCTGTAGGCAGGGGAAAACCTGCAGCTCTCAGGTACTGTGGAAGGAGCCCCTGAAATGAGAGCAGAAGAGATCAGCAGCCTGGATGGAAATCAGGCCGGTGGGAACTGGAGCCAGGCGGGTTCCCCCGACTCCTGGCACTAAATGGGAGTGTACAGTCCCGGTCAGAGGAATCAGGCAGGAGGCCACTTCTACAAAGTAAAGCTGCAGTTAGGGTAGGTTCTCTGGCTTTGGGGTGCACTCATCAGGTAGAGCAGCCAAGCAGCCCAGCTACAGGAGGGAAGATAACAGAGTAGACAGCTGAGCAGTAATCAGAACTTCATCTCCCAGAGGGAGAGCTGGTAGACTGAGTCATAAAGAAGCAGGAATGCCTGTCCAGGTGAGACAGTAGTGACAGTGAGCCTTTCCTGAGTGCCTCCATGTGCCAGCCACTAGTCAGGCGTGTTAATTCCTGCAACGACCATGCTGTCCACAAGAATGGCTGTGTGGAGTGCATGGCACTGAGGTCAAGTATATTTTCCAGAGGCATGAGAGCAAAGGCAACTTAAGCCTTAAGCTAAACATGCCCCACCTCCTTCTCCAGCATCACCTTCAGTATCTTCAGTCATCCCCACTCCAGCATCCCTGCCTCCCACAGTGTGTTCCTGTATCCTGCTGCCTCATGTCTTTATAGCTTTGTATGTACTGGTCCCTCTTCCCAGAATGTTCTTCTCTGGCCAGGACTTCTTCATCTTACCAGGACCAGTATGGTCATCACTGTATTCTGGATAACTGTCCCTGATTCCCTCTCCTTGCTCTCACAACAATGTGTCCTTGTCACAACGTGAAGACCACTGTCATTCTCCTGGATTATCGTGGAGTGGGAACAAGTCTTAGGGCCTGTAGCTGTGCTAGGTAGACAAATGGTGCGTGGATGAGGCTCCTTGTCTCTGCCCACCCTCACTGTGGCATCTCTCTCCTGGTCTCTTGGCAGCTTGGCCTGGGGTTCGTTTACCTGCTGCATGGCGGCGTCTGTCACTACGCTCAACTCCTACACCAAGACAGTCATTGAGTTCCGGCACAAGCGCAAGGTCTTTGAGCAGGGTTACCGGGAGGAGCCGACCTTCATAGACCCCGAGGCCATCAAGTACTTCCGGGAGAGGTCAGTGCATACATGCTCACATCTGGCTAGTGCTAGGATTCTGAAGGCCAGGGCCTGACCTCAGTAGCCCCAAGACCCCATTCAAGACTGGAGCAAATGGTCTGACTGAGATGATCTTGGATCTGGGACAGGCTGGGTAAGAGAGAGTATGGACTTCTGGATTTCTGGGACATCAAATGTTTTGTGGGCATAAGATTGCTTAGGACTGGGTTGGAGAAATGGCTCAGAGGTTAAGAGGTTAAGCTGATCCTCCAGAGGTCCTGAGTTCACTTCCCAGCAACCACATGGTGGCTCACAACCATCTGAAATGAGATCTGGTGTGCAGGGACACATGCAGGCAGAACACTGTACATAATAAATAAATACATCTTTTAAAAAGAGATTGCTTAGGACTTATGTGATCAATTATGGGAAAGTCAAAAAGGAACATGTGAGTGGTAGCTGATTAGCCCTGGGCAACTTCAACTATGATCAGAAGAAGGCTGAACCATGGTGACTTCCTTCTTGGGCCCTGTAATGGTGCCGTGTGAAAGGATCCAGCAGTAGTGTTGGTGCTGGTCACCAAAAGCTGGTGACTTCTCAAGGTCAAGGACAAAACCCAATCACCTATGTCTTCAAAAGGGATCTGGGAACAACGTGGGTGGCAACAAATAGTGGATGGGTGCCTAGATCGATAAGTAAATGAGTTGATAGATGGATAGATGGATGGATGGGTGGATGGATGGATGATAGCTGAATGTTTGGGTGGGTAGATTGGCAGTTGAATGGTTAAAATCTGGGTAAGTAGGTAAATGAGTAGATGGTAGCAGATGGATGGATGGATGGATGGATGGATGGATGGATGGATGGATGAGTATATGGACAGATAAGTGAATGAGTGGGTAGATGAGTAGAGGGATGAATAGATAGATAAATATTGGATAGATACACAGGTGAATGGGAGGATGGATGGATAGAAGGATAGGTAAGTTGTTGGATGAATAGATGGATAATTGAGTGATTGGATTATTAGGTGATTGGATGGATGGATGGATGGATGGATGGATAATTAGGTAGGTAGATATAGAGATAGGCAAATGGGTAGATGAGTTAGATGGATAGATCTATGGAAGGAGTAATACATGGCATGATAGGTAGGCATGTGGGTGAAGGATGGATGTCAGGATTTTAAAAGCTAGAGACCCTGTTATGCTGGACTCCTCTTAACTGTTCTTCTGAACAGCCTCAGAGCATCAGCTGGGGGAACCCTGGTATTTGGGGTGTCCTCTATCCAGCCTCAGTTCAGTGGTTCTGAGTCCACCTTCTTCTTTCCTCTTATGTCCTAGCTCCATCCAAAGTCACTCCTGTGGGATGGCTACTATCTAATGCTGCCTTGCCTGGCTTTAGCTGCTGGAATCTCTGCTGGGCCATGAAAGGCCCTGCCCTCACTACCGCCTCCTGTATGCCCAGGAAGCAGGCCCCACCCTCATGACCAGTGCTGCCCTCCTCTGTTCACCTCCTAGGCTGGTAGTGGCTGATAACAGAGGCAAAGGCAGAGATACTCTGCCTCCCGTCCTGGCCACGCACAGCCCATCCTGCCTGAGCTCCTCTGCTGTGGGAATCTAAGAACAGATCTGGGCCTGGGGTCTCCACTCTAATGCTTTCCCTGGGCGCTTCTCTTTACCCCCAGTGCTGGGGGTGGAGTCCAAGGTCTCATGTATGCTAACACCACTCTTCCACTGAGCTTCACCACAGCCCACACCACCTTCCCCTGAGTGGAGGCCTAGACAGAGCCAGCCAGCAATGGCTGCCTCACGTAGCTGTGCCAGGTCCTGTGTCTAGGCATCTAACAGCATGCTTGTGACCTCCCAGAGAGCATTGTTTGCTTCATTTGATAGATGAGACTCAGAGATGTAAAGGCACCTATTTAAAACCACACAGTAATGGAGGAAATGGGCCCAGGTCTGTGCAGCTCAAAGTTTAAACGTTTTTAGGCTGGCCACATCCCCGAGGATCAGGCCACTCAGTGGGAAGAAGCAGACTTAACATCAAACCCAGGCACCTGCTTGTGTCCACACAGCATGTTCTCAAACCATGGGCATGTCTGCCCAGTGCTCACAGACGTGTGCATCTGGGGGTGGGAGTGGGGCTCTTACTGCAGGTATGTGGGACTCTTTGTGACTCAGGAGTCGGCCTTCTCAAGGGCATGGTGCCTGCTAGAATGTCCAGGAGGCTGTCAGCAGTGGTGGACAAAGGCCTGGGCCTCCCCCCCATAGGAGAAACTGCACCTAGCTTGTTCTCAGTGGAACCTGAGCTCTGAGTGGGAGCCCGCCCATGAGCACCCCTTTCCTGATCTCTCCCTTCTTGTCCCCTTTTTCTTCTCCTTGTGTTTCTTGCAACCACCTTCTAGGTACCCGGTCCAGTTTCCAGCAGAATTTGTATACCACATGGAGTGGAGGGCGGGCCCCTCTCTGATTATTCCAGACCTTTCCTCTGCCTCATCCTTTCTCCCATGGGCGCTCTGAGACTTCCTTATCCCAGAGCTTTGTACTCTGGTGCTCCATTTGGGGTGCACATCAGGTCACCCCTCTTTCTGGTCACTTCTCTGTGTGTGTGCCCCACATACCTATGCTGGGGCTAGTATCACCTGGTGCCACTCACAGTACCTGAACCCCCAGGATTGTACCAGAAACCTAGTAGGAACTCATGGGGTGCTTTCCTGGTGATCCGGTGATCTTTGAGAAGCCTGGATGCGGCCTCCCTTTTGCTTGGCATTTAGCTCCAGCCTCATTGTCTGCAGACACAGTGTTCTGGTAGGAAGGAGGCCGTTCATTCCTAGCACGGTCAGGAGCTTGTCCCAGCCCAGGCATCAGTAGCCAGGACTGGAAGGGGGCAACACTCAGTGCTTAGAGCTGTGGTGAATGGCCTGAAGCCCCCGGTGCCCCATTAACACACTGCAACTGCTTGTCACACTTCACTAGGATCCACCTGGGGCTTGCACCCTGCGTTGCCGAGGGAGCAGCTCAGACCATGTGTACCTCACGCAGGCAGCAGCTTCTCATCAAGCCACAGTTCCCGCAGCCCCGGATTGCTCAGGCCCACGATGAGTGCTTCGCAGCATATGTGCGGAATATCACTTTGCACATTCATAACTTAACATTATGCAGAGGTTCATCAAATTTGATTTCCCTTCCCTCCGAGGAGAGTGTTTCAGCTCTGCTGCTCTGTTCTATTTTCTTCCTTTTTTTTTTTTTTTCTTCTCCTGCTCTTTGCCTACAAGCAGCTCAGAGCACATGGCTTTGTTGCTTGGCTTTCGCAGGGCAGCTGAGAGCAGGAGTGGAAGCCCCCAGCAGTGAGACACACAGGAGGAAGACCGATGGGAAGCAGAGGGTGTCATGGGCTGATTTGTTCCTTTACTTCTGTGTGACCTGGCTCTAGGCACCAGACAACGCTGGGTTTGTGTCTTCTGCACACAGAGGAAGAATCCAGAGCACTTGGCATCTGGGAATGATGGTGTTTTGTTCCCCTGTCATATCCTGGGTTCAGGGCCTGGCATGCAAAGGCTGGTGTGTGTGTGTGTGTGTGTGTGTGTGTGTGTGTGTGTGTGTGTGTATCCCTGTCCCTTCTCCTAATGGCCTTGTTGGGCCTCCGAGTGCAGCAACCCCCTGTGATGGGGGCAGGAAAGTGCTTCAGATGGATCACTGATGATTTTGTCACAGCTCAACCTGACCCATACACCCTAAACATCCCAAATGTGACTCCATTGATTCCCACTGCATCTCTAGGAGGTGTGGGTAAAAATGTCATCCCCATTCTACAGATGCCAAGTTGAGGCACAGAGACATTCAGTGATTTGTCCAAGGCCATGCAGCTGGCTAGTGCCATCCCAGGCCATATAGTCACCATGGCATTTATCTTGGGCCTGATGATGAATGTGTGGCAGGTACAGAGCAGAGAGGGGTGGTGAGGGGTCTCCAGGTGGAGGAGCCACAGTGTGGGAGGCAGGCAGGTGCATGCAGGTTGGGAAGTGTGCGCATCGGGTAGGATGGCGGTCATAGGGTGCTGGTTCCTGCTACCCCCGATGGCCATCCTTAGGAGAGGAGCCTGTGTCCCACTCTATCTATTCTCCTGAGGTCTGGGGACAAGCTGCTGCCCTGGGCAGATGGGCTTGGGCTGTCCCTTCCTCCTTTGCCCCCATTGCCACCCAGGTCCTTTTGGAATGTTCTTTCCTTCAAAAGTGTGAGGGGCTGTTAGGCAGGTTCTAAATGGCTGGGGGCTTTGAAATATTGTGGTGTGTGTGTGTGTGTGTGTACATGTTAACACATATCATTCTCACAGGAAGGGGTTGGTATGCCAGCAGAGGGGCTGATCCAGCCCCCTGATCACTGGTAACTGGGAGTAGTGCATCCCAGGCCTGGGAAGCCTCTGGAATTCAGTAGTCCCACTAGCAGGCTGCCTGCTGTCCCCAAGGAGGGAGTCTTAATTGGCCTCCTGGGGAGTGGGTGGGAACTGCTGGAGGTGGGCAAATATTTGCAGATCAGGGTTCTCTTGAATACTTAAATGCTCCGATTTAGTTTAACAGCGTGTGAGAGAAAATAAGACCCGTTGGGTTTGGACCCTGGAGAGAAGTCAGCCATGTTGAACAAGCACCCTGCCTCCCTGTGGGTGTAGTAGCCTGTGGGGAGCAAGAGACCCAGAGCTCTCACTCGAGGTAGCCTCCTGCCCCCTGCTTCCTTCCCTCCTGATGACTCACAGCACGTACTCACTGCCTATGCATCAACCTTTCCCTCTGTAGGAAGCTGGCTCTTGCTTCCCAGCCTCTCCCAGCACCTGGAGCCACAAGGGCCCTGCAACGCGTCTTGTTAATTAGAAGCAGGTCAGCTGGGGTTTCCCACAGCAAACGCCCTTCTAGCTCTGTGCCTGCCTTGAGTCCTGAGTCCTTGTGGAATCAGACTTTAAATTGAGTCTGCAAGCTGGGCCTGGTGGCACAGATTGTAAACTCAGATACTTTTGAGGGTGAATGTGGTAAGTTCAAAGCCTTCCTGGGCTACAGAGTAAGTTCAAGTGCAACTTAGTGAGACTCTGTCTAAAAAGAAGAATAAATAAATTTTAAAAAGAGAGAGCTGGATGTGATGGCAGATGCCTTAGTCTAGTCCCAGCATTTGGGAGGCAGAGGCAGGCAGATCTCTATAAGTTCAAGGCCAGTCTGGTCTATATAGTGAGACCCTGTCTCAAAATATATATATTTTCATATTTCACATATATACGTATACATGTGTACATATGTGAACATACACGTGTATACACACACACACATATATATATATTATATGAAAATAAATAGAATGATCTTGCATTTCCCAGTCACAAGTACCCCCACCAAGTTGCTTCACCTCTGGTGAGTTCCGTTGTCTGGCTGGAAAGTGGATGTATCCTACCTCCCAGCCTGGTCACTAGGTGACAGGAGCTGTAAATTGAATAGGAGTATCTTCTCTGGCTCACTGCTCACTTCTGAAACCCCCCTCTGTGCAGGGGGAATAATACTCCCTCCTGTGGAAGAGGCATGTGATATCCTGCAAGCTGAGTGTTTTCTCTTCCTGTAACCAACCATCCTAGCAGAAGAGTGGGGGCTCTGAAGAGAGACACTGTGTCTCTCCTTTCACTGAGACAAGAGGCCCTAAGGAATTGGAATTTCCTGGGCATCTCATGCGGAAGCCTGTTGCAGCCAGGGAGCAGCTTGTCTTCCAGGAGAGATTTCACAGGGCACTGGGGACTTATCAAGCACCTTGCGACCACACCAGAGCAGACCAGAGCCCAGGCAATGATGGGTCAGTGATGGATGGACAGACCACACCTTGACCAGGACTGCTTAGTTATGCATACTTCTCATCCTCTATTTAAGCCAAACCTCATGCCAGGGCCTCAAAGATGGACATTTTTAGAGTGTGCGGGGGTCACTGTTTTTCTGTGTTAGCTCCTCTTCCCAATGTGGCCACACTGAGTAGGTCTCCTTTTTCTGTGTGTCACGTGGAGTAGAAACAGTTGCAAAGCCCTCTCCCTGAAGCCAACTCTCACGGAGTCCCCCCCCCCGCCCCCTGCCCCCGATAGTCACAAAGCAAGTTGCCCTGCACAGCAGAGATCTGCCTGGACACTGTCATTCCTGGGTGGTGCAGGGTACCTCTGCCTGCCCAGTGACCACACATCTCAGCGGTCCCAGAGGGTGTGCTGAGTCCACCCCCACCACCACAGTCCCCTCTTCTGCCTGCTACCGGGACGCGTGGAAGGCTTCTCTCACGTTCCCACTTCCCACTCATGACACTGCCCACACCAATCTGTCTCCCAGGCCCTCCTCGACCCGCTAAGGCGCTCCCATCAGCCAGTGCACACACTCCAGCATGGTTGTCCAGTCCTGGCTTCAGAGATCTGCTGCCCTGCTTCTGTAGCCCTTCCTTCAGCCAACCCCACTCAACAGTCCCCTCCTACTCTTCCTAACGTTTTTTTTGGGGGAGCGATTTCTACCCTTTCCATTTGCAAGATATTTGTGTCTTTGAAACGCAGCAGTGTGGCAGAGCTGACCACACACAAAGGTCAGACCACAGCATGGACACTGGGTACTGTTTTCTTCTTGTTTCCTACCCTCCTCCCCTGCTTTGCCAGGCCAGGCTCAGCCCCGCTCTTCTCTCCTCAATGACACATGGCCGAGGACACCCCCACATCTCAGGAGCCTACTCCGGCTTCTTGAAGTTCCCTCCATCAACATGGCCCAACTCACTCACCATACTTCCTCTCCAAACCCAGTCCAGTTTGCTGCTCTCTCTGTCCTGGTTGCACGTTTCTTTCCGTAGGTGTCTCAGCTAGTGAAAGCCTGGAATAGTCAAGTTCTATTTTTTTTTAAGTTATTTTAAAACAGAGTTTTTCTGAGTAGCCCTGGCTGTCCTGGAACTCACTCTGTAGACCAGGCTCACCTCCAACTCACAGAGATCCGCCTGCCTCTGCCTCCCGAGTGCTGGGGTTAAAGGTGTGCACCCGGCTGGAATGGTCAAGTTCTGATGAGACCCTGGTCTCACAGCTCTTCTTCACCCCAAGACAGTGAATTCTCCCCACACTAGGCCTCTTAGTCACCGCTCTTTCTATTGCTGTGAAGAGACACCATGGCCAAGACAATGCTTATAAAAGAAAGCATTTAATTGGGGCTCGCTTACGGTCTCAGGCTTAGTCCATTACTGTCATGGCCAGGAGCATGGGAGGAGCCTGGTACTAGAGCAGTGACCCAGAACCACATCCTGAGCCACAGGCAGCAGACAGACAGACACTGTGCCTGGTGTCAGCTTTTTGAAACCTCCGATCCCACCCCCAGTGACAACTTCCTCCAACAAGGCCACATCTTCTCATCCTTCGGCTCCTTCTCAAACAGTTCCATTTGCTGGTGACTAAACCACCAGAGCCTCCTTTAACTACATGTCCCTTCTGCAGCTTCAGGGACCCACAGAAACACATGGGAAGAGACAGAATCCAGCAAACCGTAAGTTTTAAATACCCGCTGCCAGCATCTCACTTTGCAGCCTGGAACTCTCTATGTAGACCAGGCTAGTTTGGACACACAGAGATCCACCTGCCTCTACCTCCTGAGTGCTGGAATTAAAGACCTGGACCGAGTTTTAAATAGCTTTTCTTTATGTCTTACTTCTTGTTGTTCTAAGTGTTTTTTATTTTAGGTAGGCACAAACTTATAATCCCAACACTTGGGACAGGAAGATTGTAAGTTCAGGGTTAGCCCGGGCTATGTAGTAAGATTGTGTCTTGAAATAATAAAAGTTTTTAATGTTTTATTATCAGATCTTATTGTTAATCTCTCACTGTGCCTGATTTATGAATTAACTTTTTTCATGGGTGTGTACAGAGGGAAAACAGTCTATTGTACAGGATTTGGCACAGCCTGGGCTTCAGGACCCAGTGGGGTCTCAGGGCGCCTTGGTAGATGA